>JADBJO010022554.1:0-2500 GCA_016801955.1 Conus betulinus | reverse complement strand
ATGCCGCATTTCAATATCAGCGGCCATAAACCTAGGCCTCGCAAAGCCTGAGACAGATAGAAAAAATTAAACTGAAAACTTCGCATCGAAAAACAGTTCATGCCAGGGGACTCGCACATCGATGCTAACACATACATGTCTCTTTGCTGCAGCCATGAATCCAAAAAGAACGATGATAAAGAAACATGTGGCCCACACAATTCAAATAGATCATCTGTGTTGAATCATTGTCATGGACGGAATGAACTACGAGCAAGTGGTGATAGATTTCAGCTCAGAGAAACAGAATTAGCCTTGAGAAACTCAAGAACGAAATGAAGCGCGTTTCAAAGTTGGTGTGGACAACTCCATGCGTAAGTTCACATAAAATAAAGATACGTTAACTGGGCCGACAGACGAAAGACTAAACAAATTGCGAAATAAACACAGCATTTTAATCACACACACACATCTCTTCAAATGGGTGCAAAAAAACGATACAGAATAGAAGCGAGGCTGAAAGGGAGAGAATACGGATTAAAATAACAATAAGAGAAATGATAATGAATGAAATAAAGAAACTACTACTACTACTACTACTACTACTACTACTACTACTACTGTTGCTGCTGCTGCTAACAATAAGTAGTAGTAGTAGTAGTAAAGTCAGTAGTAGCAGTAGTAGTAGTAGCAACAGTAGTTGTAGTAAAAAAACTATTATTATTATTGCTACTATTCTTCTTATTATTATAATTACTGTTGTTGTCACCGTTTCTACAATTCTACCACTGTTACTTCTTCTAATGCAACTACTACTAGTGTTGTCATTGTAATAACTATTATTATTATTGAATATTATTTATTATTATCATCATCATCATCATATTATGATTATCATTACTGAATATCACATCATTGTAACTATCCACTTACTCCTCTTCTTTTCATCTACTGTTAGAATCGTTATTAGTTGTACTACAATTACTATCATCCTTATTGTTGTTGTCGTTGTTGCTGTCATTGGTGGTGGTGGTGCTGGCGACGGTGCTGTTATTGTTACCTTTCATCTAGTGTTAGCATTCTCTAAGAAGTCAGGATCTTTGCAAAGCCACTTCATGAGGGTACCTTTGGATCTGACGAGGACAATGGTGAGGAAGATTGAAGGGGGGGGGGGGGGGGGGGGGGCAATATCTAACTTAAACAGAAATCAGCCGACCGTTGCTGTGTCAGCAACGCTGGGCACAGGGAACATTAACACAGAAACAGTGGCTACCTTGTTCTCAAATTAGGGAAATTCTCAGTATGTAACCGAAACCCATGAAACTTGCGGCATTTAACCTGTATGTTTTCAATACAATTGTAGGGAGCTACAAAATAACGTTTGAAAACTTCAAACCAAACTTTTGTGTGTTTGAAATTCTAATTGGCAATGGTTGTTTTAGGATGTTAAGATAATCATAACACTGATCACATTACACAAAACGATTACTGGTCCACAAAACCCAAGACAATCTCTTGCAGACATAGGGAACACCAGCGTGTGATACTTAATTATAGTTCACAAGAAATTGATCATGACATTGCCATTCTTGTTTACGCCAAACGAAAACGCTTCATGTTTTAAGGCAGCTACCAATGGCAGCTTAGACAGCGTCTGAAAGATTTGACGCTGAAGAATCTCCAGTACCGTCAACATCAGCATGACCATCTTTGCCCCGTCAACAGACATCGGTTAACTGAGGAAACAGAATCAGAATCAGCCTGCTGTTAACACTTGCTGCGCGGAACAAAGCCAGAGACGGCACCCTGATGGAGATTGGAGACCAGTGGACCTGTTGAAAACGCGGATAGAACGCTTTCCAGGCGTTACTTCTCACGTCTGCCAAACCACTCCGACTGGTCTCTTTGAACTTTTCTTTGACATCGATGTCGCTGGTCTCATTATCAAACATGTCACAAATTGTGTGTCAGATGAAAAAGGGGTGACAATTTTACTGCATATTCTTCAGAAGGGAAGGGATCACTAGAGCTGTGGTGAGGACGCACGCAGGGAGGTAAACTCTTCAGCGATGACCATAAATCACTTTGACACGCTGATGAAATTGCTTCCTATCAGTTACAATTACCAACTGAACTGCCAACGCAAAATGGGCAGAGGTCGACCTTTGCTGAGTATACCAAATGAAAGGGATTTGCTATGCTTCCAGGGGCTGCAGACACAGAACTGAGAACACATCAACAAATCATTATTTTGCACGACTTTGGGCAACCCAATTCATACATGACAACACCACTAGGCTATCTGTTGATGACAGAGCCAGTGAAAGTACTAAAGGGAGGCAAACTGAAGCACAAGGTCTTCGGTGGTGTAGATAGGATAGACCAAATTGTTAAGGGGAGAAAAAAACGACAGCATCTCCATCCATTCAAAGAAAGTGTTTTGATTTGAGCGTTAGCTGGTTGCTTGTGTTTGCTGAAATGATGGCTGTAGGACTTGGGTCTGTCATTTCTTATAATACAC
>JADBJO010022553.1:25000-27762 GCA_016801955.1 Conus betulinus | reverse complement strand
ATGGAATTGTCCCCTATGCGCGGCACAAGTACTTACCCCAATTTCAGTTACCAAATTAATCCGACAATTGATGGATTATAAGACCTCAAACCTTCAAACCATTCATTTTTGGCTAATGTATGTTTTTAAATTATTTACCTTCGCAAGTTCTCCAGATGGGTCCAATAGTTGAGATATGAGATTATCAGTATTTCTTGAAGCAAACCCCATTGTTTATAGTGTTCTATGGTCAAACAGTGATTTAATTTTAAGCTTTATTTTTTTGAATGTATGTTTGATTCATGTATACTTGTACCCATATTTCCCACTTGTCATCTTGATGTATATCATTTACAAATATCACAAATCGTCTAAAGCACACACCATGTGAAAAAACGACGTAAAACACACACACACACCCACGACACACACACCATAAGAACACCACATAAGTTGTCAACATGTTCCTCAGCAAAAAAATCTGCCTCGTTGTACATGTGCTTTGCCAGTTGGAACAGGGTTAATGTGTTGCAGAAGTAGTAGTTCATAAATGCCTCCCTGACTGCTCGCATAGGTTCCAGAGATGGTTTTCCTCCGACACTTTGCACATTTTGTAGACCCTGCAGGTCGACGTTCTCTACCTCCTGTAGTAGAGATGTCACCTCTGCTGGGGGTGGTTATGAATTTGCAGCAAAATTGTGTAGGAGGGACTGTGGCTTTCACGATGTCATTTGCAAGGCGTGGTTGCACTGCCAGTTTTTGAATGAAATACCCGCCATCTTGCAGCCAGCACGCCAAAGGCGCCTTCGACTATTCGTCTTGCTCTGGACAGTCTATAGTTGAAAACCCGTTTTTCATATGTCAGACTTCGACCTGGCGGGAAATGGCCTCATGATGTGTTTGCTGAGAGGAAAAGCCTCATCAGCAACGATGACGTAAGGAAGAGGTCCAAGACTATCAGCGTAGGGAAAGGGGGGTATCAGGGGGGAACTTCAGAACCCCTTTGACATGGCTCTGCCCAATGTTGAATGTGCGAAAATTCCGCCATCACTGTTACGACCATAAGAACCGATGTCAACATAGATGAACTGTAAATTTGCATCAACCAAAGCCCAGTAAGACAGTTGAAAATGAGCTTTTGTAGTTGAAGAACAAAGATCCTGACTTGGATGGAGCTTTCATTACCACATGTTTTTGCCATCAAGAGCACCGAGGCAGTGTGGAAAGTTCCACTTTACTGGCAAAAATTGGCAGCAATCAGTTTCCAGTCGTCATGGCTGTCTGGCATGGTCAGATGCAGTGGTGACAGTCGATCCCAAAGTACCTTGCACACTTCAGAAACAATTCTGTGGACAGTTGTCACCCCAACGCGGTAACTGAATGACAGAGACGGGAAGGACTCTCCCCTGTAGCCAAAAATCTGAAAAAAACAGTAATACTGGTGTTAAATAGTACATTAAAAAAACAGTGCAATATCAAATATTGTGTCTTATTTTATTGTACACTTTAAAACAAATACAGTTGAAGAGGAACCCGAATTCAATGTGAGTTCCATTGATTTAGAATGTTTCACACACTGTCTAAAAAACATTAAACTGTCAAATCTCATGGGTTTCTTGAAGTGCTTACGAGTCATATTCTAGCAGTTTTAATCCTTCATGTTCGTTGAAACCATGTACAACTGTATTTGTTTCATATCCAGTGTTGCCTCACAGCATAGAGAAACACACAGGAAGACGAGGACAGGCCAGATTCACCTACACCATCTGCATTCACGGTATCACAAGCATCCACTCAGCAGTCCATCAGACCAGTCTTCCGCCGCTCCACACCAAAAGGCAAAAGTCGGAATCAGGGTGCACGAGGTGAAAAAAACCTTGACAGTGCCATCAGTGAACTGATAGAAATTCACAAAAGACAAAGAACGGAACAACAGAGACCAAACACAGCACAGGCAGGCCAGAAATCTGTTGCAAGAAGTTTCTTTGAAACTTGCACTCTCAGAATGGAGAAAATGTCCGAAGAAACTCAGTCGTTTCTGCAGCTGCAGATCAGTCAGCTGTTCTTTAACGCTGAAATCCTAACTTGCCCCCAGTCCCAATCACCCAGCTCCTCAGAAGCCAGTTCACAGCACCTCTTGCACCTCCTGCACCCCTGCCGGCTCCAAAATCAGTTTGCGTATGCAGACAGTGAAGCATCTGGCATCATTTCGGATGCCATGCGAGTGGCACACGACATGTCTGCTGACTGTTTCACAGAGTGACAGCTGCGCAAATGACTGTTTTCAAAGTTAGTTATGTTTCGCCGTGACGGTCTCTCCTTTTTCATTTTGTGCCGGCCCAAATTTCTCCTATTGTTTTTTGTGTTTTTTTTAAATTGAACTTAGTGTTTGCATGTGGAAAAACGCAACTTTGTGAGAAGTAGAACTGAACTTTTTATGTTTAATGTATTATTCCTTATACGTTTAAAAAGTTGAATGAAAAAACAACAGGACAAGAGTAGTGGCCTCATCAGAACAAGCAATAGAAATAAATTCAATCTTAGCTTTGATTTCTTTCTTCCAAGTTGTATGAGTTTTCATTGTGTGTGGTAGAGTGTGGTGGCCCTCGTTAATTTTGGAGACGTGTCATTTTCCTTGCAACATAGATACACTATTCCAGTAAAGTTCACCACATGTGAAAGTTGTGTTCACGTGTTCATTACATGTGTGACGTGTGTGTGTGTGTGTGTGTGTGTGTGTGTGTGTGTGTGTGGTGTGTGTGTGTGTGTGTGTGTGCATGCAT
>JADBJO010022553.1:0-2500 GCA_016801955.1 Conus betulinus | reverse complement strand
GCCATAAACCCCAGAAGTGGCCTTTGATGGACATGATGTCTTTTTTAGACAAATTTATTGAAGGAAACAGGTAGGCATAACAACAAAACTCTTCATAGGACATTTTCAACTGTAAAAAGGAATAATAATCTTGATGTTAGAAATGTTCACACACACACACACACACACACACACACACACACACACACACACACACTGTGAATATCTGAAGTGTAAGTGGCTATTGTTGTCAAAGAATTAGTTGTGAAAACGTTCATATTCCATTGTCTGTAAAGGAATGCTATAATCTGTTAGAAAAAGACACCAAAGCTCGGGTGGGTTATAATATAAATCAGCACACCTCTTACAGCATGTCTTTGTTGAATGTTTTATCGAGGGAAATTTCCAGTTTTTGTTTTAGACTTGAATATAATTCATTAAGATGTAAATATGTTGATGCTGCAAAATGCATATGTGGGGAAAAAACATTAACATTTCATGTACTATTTAATTGTCCCATTATGCGGCAGTACTTACCCAATTTTCAGTTACCAAAATAATCCTACAATTGATGATTATAAGACTCAACCTTCAAACCATTCATTTTTGGCTAATGTATTAAAATATTTACTTCGCAGTCCTATTGGTATATTAGTATGAGATTTCAGTATCTTTCAAGCAAACATTATTTATGTTGTTCATGTTCACAGTGATTTAAGCTTTATTTTGAATCATGTTTTCCTTTGTATAATAGTATCAATGTCATCTTGATGTATATCATTTACAAATATCACAATCGTCTAAAGCCACACCATGTGAAAAGACGTAAAACTAAACAACACACACACACACACACGTGCATTTTCTCTCTTTTTCACCAGGTGGATTATTGTTGCTTTCAGCACAGAAAGTAACATGCAGGAACTGTCTGCGGAGACGGATTCGGACGAATCGTTGAGCCAGGCAGACGATGACATTGTGAGCGTCTCAGGAAGGTAAGTTGTCAACATGTTCCTCAGCAAATCTGCCTCGTTGTACATGTGCTTTCTGCCAGTGAACAGGGTTAATGTTGCAGAAGTAGTTTCATAAATGCCTCCCTGACTCGCATAGGTTCCAGAGATGGTTTTCCTCCGACACTTTGCACATTTTGTAGACCCTGCAGGTCGACGTTCTCTACCTCCTGTAGTAGAGATGTCACCTCTGCTGGGGTGTGTCTGAATTTGCAGCAAATTGTGTAGGACGACTGTGGCTTTCACGATGTCATTTGCAAGGCGTGGTTGCACTGCCAGTTTTGAATGAAATACCCGCCATCTTGCAGCCAGCACGCCAAAGGCGCCTTCGACTATTCGTCTTGCTCTGGACAGTCTATAGTTGAAAACCCTTTTTTTCATATGTCAGACTTCGACCTGGAAATGGCCTCATGATGTGTTTGCTGAGAGGAAAAGCCTCATCAGCAACGATGACGTAAGGAAGAGGTCCAAGACTATCAGCGTAGGGAAGGGGGGTATCAGGGGGGAACTTCAGAACCCCCTTTGACATGGCTCTGCCCAATGTTGAATGTGCGAAAATTCCGCCATCACTGTTACGACCATAAGAACCGATGTCAACATAGATGAACTGTAAATTTGCATCAACAAAAGCCAGTAAGACAGTTGAAAATGAGCTTTGTAGTTGAAGAACAAAGATCCTGACTTGGATGGAGCTTTCATTACCACATGTTTGCCATCAAGAGCACCGAGGCAGTGTGGAAAGTTCCACTTACTGGCAAAATTGGCAGCAATCAGTTTCCAGTCGTCATGGCTGTCTGGCATGGTCAGATGCAGTGGTGACAGTCGATCCCAAAGTACCTTGCACACTTCAGAAACAATTCTGTGGACAGTTGTCACCCCAACGCGGTAACTGAATGACAGAGAACGGAAGGACTCCCCTGTAGCCAAAAATCTGAAAAACAGTAATACTGGTGTTAAAAGTACATTAAAACACAGTGCAATATCAAATATTGTGTCTTATTTTATTGTACACTTTAAAACAATACAGTTGAAGAGGAACCCGAAGTTCAATGTGAGTTCCATTGATTTAGAATGTTTCACACACTGTCTAAAAATTAAACTGTCAAATCTCATGGGTTTCTTGAAGTGCTTACGAGTCATATTTCTAGCAGTTTTAATCCTTCATGTTCGTTGAAACCATGTACAACTGTATTTGTTTCAGATCCAGTGTTGCCTCACAGCATAGTCGAGAAACACAGGAAGACGAGGGACAGGCCAGATTCACCTACACCATCTGCATTCACGGTATCACAAGCATCCACTCAGCAGTCCATCAGACCAGTCTTCCGCCGCTCCACACCAAAAGGCAAAAGTCGGAATCAGGGTGCACGAGGTGAAAAAAACCTTGACAGTGCCCATCAGTGAACTGATAGAAATTCACAAAAGACAAAGCAACGGACAACAGAGACACCAAACACAGCACAGACAGGCCAGAAATCTGTCGCAAGAAGTTTCTTTGAAACTTGCACTCT
>JADBJO010022552.1:25000-27764 GCA_016801955.1 Conus betulinus | reverse complement strand
ACTCACATACACTCAGCACGCACATACACACCAATGAAGACACCACGTTCACACACACACACCCACACCACACACCAATACACACTTGCAATGACGAATTATGACCTAGTTGTTCAACAGGCCACCTGAAGAGATACCTTCGTTACTGCGTTCAAAAGGACACCTCGGGTGACTCACCACAGCCCAGGGTCTATTAGATAACGTGAACCACCGCCCAGGGGACCCACCAAGTGACCACAGCCCAAGGACCATCGGTTACGAGGACAACAGCCCAGGGGACAACCCAGGACTAACGAACGCATCCCTTTACACACGGAACGAGACTACAGCCCGAGGACCACAACCGGAACGTACTGACATCCTCCGAGGACACAACCGGGAACCGAGCTTAATAGCCCGAAGACACTCCATACAGTTCTACTCGCAGGGAGACGTAACCATCACAGGTACTCCGCGAGCACACACGCACATACACACACTTCTGTCGATGGTGACATGGACTTGTCTTCCATTCAGTATACCGAGGAAGCAAAGTAGGAACTACTAGGGGCGTTTTCCTTTTACTCCTGAAAGGTGCCAAGTTAGATATCCCCCTGGATTTAATAGGATGTACTTGAGTCGCATACTGACACACATTGGCGATGTTTATTACCTGTGTGGCCCGTAGCAAATTAAAATAGCTCAATCATGTACTGATTTGTGGTGTGCATACTTTAGGTAAGATGAATAGATTTTTGATCTTTAATTTATTGCAGGAAACAGGAATTTTCTCGTAGACCTTCTGGGATGCTCAATCATTAAGGTGTACGCTTAATATTACGTGCGAATGACGCATGACAATGTGTATTTTTGTGGATCGCCCAGGGACACACCGGTAACGCGATGACAGCCCAGAGACACATCTCTAACGAGTCTCTACAGCTCTCAGTGGATCAACACCCCGTACGACATGCAGCCAGGACCCTGGGAACGTGACCACGCCCTATAGGAGACATTTGGGGTACGAGACACAGCCCACGATGTACACACAGGAACTAGCGACAGCCCAAGGACACACCCATGAGACACATGGACACTGCGATGGTCACGCATTAACGGCGCACGCGCGCCGCGGTTTCACACACACACCAACCCGACGCGCGCGCTCACCCACACACTACCGACATTACACACACACACCTCGGGCACACAACACACGCACACACACACACACCACACCCACACACACACCACACACACACACCACAGGCAACAACGGCACACCACAACACACGAACATACGCGCGCGCCTTGCACACGCGCGCGCAAACACACACTCAACTCCCGCCCCCCTGTTCTACTGTCTGTCTGTCTCGCTCCTCTCTCTCTCCTCTCTCTCTCTCTCTCTCTCTCTCTCTCTCAAGCCAAGAGACACACACACACACCACACACACTACACACCACCACACTCACTCTCTCTGTGTCTGTCTCTGTCTGTCTGTCCTGTCTTCCTCACCTCTCTCACCTCTCTCTCTCATCTCTCTCCTCTCACACACCACACCACCCACAACACACCACACCACACACACCACACACACACACACACACAACACACACACACAACACCACACACACACACACCATACTCACACCACTTTGCAAATGAATTTATTACCTGGTTTTCAACAGCAACCTGGAGGAGACCTCAGGATTACGATCCAGATGGACACATCGGGCAGGACCCACAGCCCGGGCGACACACCAGCTGAACGGGAATCACAGCCCAGGCGACACACTGGGAATAGGACAACAGCCCAGGGACACACCAGGAACGAGACGACAGCCCCGAGACACATGGAAACAAGACGAGAGCCCAGGGGACACATCTGGTACGAGACAACAGCTAAAGGGACACACCAGGATCGCACACAACAGCCCAGGGACACACCGGAAACAGACACCACAGCCCAAGGAGACATCGGGTATGCACCACAGCGTACAACAACACACGTTCTATACTTTTGCCCCTACTTTGATTCCGATTTGTCAGAATTTAGAAAGGATGCTTCAAAGTGCATATTCCAGGATACCATGTCTCTTTTAAAATTTTGTACGAATTCTTACGTTAAGCCCAGTTGGCTCAATCCTGTAATTGCTGTTTCATGATCTTATTTTGTACAGTTGTTTGTTTCTTTAATTCTTACTTAGAGTTTTCTCTCATCACACACACACACACACACACACACACACACACACACACCACACCACACACACACACACACACACACACACACACACACACACACTCACACACACACGCACGCACTCACGCACGCACGACACAGCACACACGCACACACGCACACACACACACACACACACGCACACACACACACACACACACACACACACACACACACACACACACACACACACACACACACACACACACACACACACACACCTTGTCTACGCCTTGAGGCCATAAGTACAGCCCAGAGGAGAACACCGCACCCAGACGGATGACAGCCCAGAGGAGACGCCATGAAGAGGACTACAGCCCATGGAAGCCACCAGTCTACAGGTTGACCCCCAGGGAGACATGGACACTGACACACACACACACACACACACCCCGACACACACCACACCACACCACACATGCAACACACACAACCACACGTGCTCCGCACAAATACACACACAAATGGACACGTACAAGCGTGCGCGCGCACGCACACACACACACACCACACACACACACACACACACACACACACACACG
>JADBJO010022552.1:5000-15000 GCA_016801955.1 Conus betulinus | reverse complement strand
AGAGAAAAAAGCTAGCTGTGGAAATTGTTTTTTTGTTTTATTTTTCCGTTGTGTGTGTGTGTGTGTGTGTGTGTGTGTGTGTGTGTGTGTGTGGGTGTGTGTGTGTGTGTTGCAGATGAAGAGGACAGTGTGAAGCAACAAAAAATGAAGAGGTGGGATTTTGGCCTTAGGAGAACAAAAGCCCATCGCCTTAGGTGCTCCATTGATCGGACAACTGATCCCACTGCAGAAAAAAAGTAAAAAGCGGGGAGGAGCTATCAGGCTGTCGACAGCCCGGGGGAGACGCCGGGAACGGGGTGACAGCCGGACGGAGACTCCAGAAACGGAGGACAGTCCAAAGAAGACGCCAGGAATGGGACAACAGGCACGAGAAGACGCCAGGAATGGGACAACAGGCACGAGAAGACGCCAGGAATGGGACAACAGGCACGAGAAGATGCCAGGAATGGGACAACAGGCACGAGAAGACGCCAGGAATGGGACAACAGGCACGAGAAGACGCCAGGAATGGGAGACAGCCTTGAGGAGACGCCAGGAATAGGAAGACCACCCAGGGAAGACGTCAGGAATAGGACGATCACCCGGGGGGGTGGGGGGGGGGGGGGGGGGGGGGGGGAGGGGGGCGCCAGGAATAGGAAGACTACCAGGGAAGACGTCAGGAATAGGACGATCACCCGGGGGGTGGGGGGGGGAGGGGGGCCATTGGCCAGGAATAGGAAGACCACCCAGGGAAGACGGCAGGAACAGGACGACCACCCAGGAAGATGCCAGGAGGAACACGACCACCACCCAGGTGAGACGCCAGGAATAGGAAGACCACCCAGGGGGAGACGCCAGGAATAGGAAGACCACCCAGGCAAAACGCCAGGAACAGGACCACCACCCAGGGAAGACACCAGGAACAAAACGAACACCCAGGGAGGATGCCAGGAACAGGACGAAACGCACCCAGGAAGACGCCAGGAACAGAACGACCACCCAGAGGAGACGCTAGGAACAGAACGACCACCCAGGGGAGACGCCAGGAACAAGACGACCACCCAGGGGAGGACGCCAGGAACAGAACGAACACCAAAGAAGGGACGCCAGGAACAGAACGAGCACCCAGGGGGAGACGCCAGGAACAAGACGACCACCCAGGGAAGACGCCAGGAACGGAACTACTACCCAGGGGAGATCACCCTAGGATGACGGCCATGAGGAAAAAGACCACACAAGGCACACACAAGATGACAGAGCAATAGAGGTGCAGGTGAGAATCATGGACAGACTGATCACAAGAAATACAAAGTTGAATCCTTTTTCCAAAAATATTTCTGGACATAAGAATGCTGACTTTACATGAAAAATGCTGGCGTTGTTCTCATCTCGGTTTTATATAGGCATGGTGGCAGTGCACAATCTGCAGGAGACCAGAGCACTCTCTCGCGTGCGCGTACACACACACACACACACACACACACACACACACACCCACACACACACACACACACACACGCACGCACGCACGCACGCACGCACGCACGCACACACACGCACACACACACACACACACACACACACACACACACACACACATACAGAGGGAGCAGCTGACAGACAGATCTTCTGTCACTGTAAACATTGCATAAAATGAGCTGCTAAATATTTTGACAGTCAGATCATACGCGGTTTAAAGAATTGCCTTATTCTGCATCGAATATTCATTGCCGTCTTGTATAGCTGTGTATTTTCAACCGATTCTGTTTTCGAGACTGCTTTTCTTTAATGTACTTCTGTATTATGATACATTTTCATGTATATGCTACACAAGTATATCGAGAAAAAGATTTAGACGAAGTTTAGAACAGATGATGTGTATGGACTGTAAGCAGCTACAGTGGTTAATTTAACATGAAATTATATAAAATATAAAAAAAAACCCGCTCGCCGTAATATCAGGACGTTGCTAGTGATGAAATTAAAACTTAGCATCCTTGTATGATACCTCTTTTGGTATTAAATTAGGTCATTCTTGCACCAATTATGCAAGTTACAACAAAAGTTGTCCAGAACTAATTGTTGAAGGTACGTAATGCTACTTTACTTCGTCATGATATGCGTATAGCAGAACCTTTTCATGCAGTGGACAAAATAGATTGAATCAAAACATTGTTAGAGGGAAAGAATGTGACTCTACGTTAAAGTGAGTTGGCCAGATTTGGTGGATCAGAATTATCTGCACTGAAAATAAGGTGCTAAATATACTGTTTTTGGCGTCCACAGGGAGAAGAAACAACATCAACGGCCACGGAAAATGGAGACCTGGTCACGTGGTCTTGACTGCAGCATTTCAAAAGGAAAGTGTTGTCCTCTCTCTCTCTCTCTCTCTCTCTCTCTCTCTCTCTCTCTCTCTTCTTCTTCTTCTTCTTCTTCTTCTTCTTCTTCTTTTTTTCTTTCTTTCTGTTTCTTTCTCCTCCTCCTCTTTTCTTTTTCTTCATCGTCGTCGTCGCCGTCTCCTTCTTGTTCTTCTTTTTCTTATTCGTCTTGTTCTGTTCTTCTTCGCCTTCTTCTTGTGTACTTTTCTATTGCCGTTTTTCCGTCAAAGTTACTGTTCTTTCATAGAGTGTGCTGTTTTCTCGCAAGGGGTTTTAGCGCTTTGTTCTTCCCTCCATAGACCTAGAGTCTTTTTTTTCCTTTTCATGATTTAGTCTTCTTCCTTCACATAATCTTATATCTTTCTTTTCGGGTTCAGTGCTTTCTTAGGGTTTAGTCATCTTTACTACGTCGGGTGTCTTTTATTTTCCTAAGGCCTAATGCTCTCTGCTTCTTAAGGTTCAGATTCTTTCTTTCATATCAACATGATTGCTCCGATTTCCCATGTCAGTATTCTGGGGAACACAGATACAGAACAGGGGGGAACCAGAGGAAATGCTTCAGGAAAGGCATCAGAGAGTGACTCGGTGATGTAGCAAGTCTGATGCCTTGGGGGTCTGGAACATGGACGCATGTTTACAGATTCTTCAGGGTTGAGCTGCAGAGCCTCAGAGGAGGTCTTTGAGCCTGTTTCTGAAACATTCCTTGTGCGCACCTGGCACCTCCTAGGCAGTGTCCCTCGTTCCGCAAAATGTCTGACATGCTGATCGGTGTCAATATTTAGACCACGCCATAGGAATAATTCTTCTTTTTCATAGGTTTTAGTGTCTTCCTTTCGTCGAGTTCAGTTTGCTCCATTCACAAGGTTAGATAAGTTTTGCTGTCTTTCTTTCGCGATTTAGAATCTTTTCATATTCTTCTGTCCTCTTCCGTCACAGGATTAGTGTTCCTATGTTTCATGGAGTTGAGTATCTTATCTTTCATGAGGTTTAGTTTCCTCTTTCGATGGGATTTTGTTCTTCTTTCGTAGGGTCTACTTGTTATCCTGACCGTATAATGTCCTTTTCTTGGCAGGCTTTAGTGTCCTCATTTCATATTGTTTCCCGGCCTCTTTTTTTTACATGGTTTAGTGTCCCCCTTTCTTAGGATTTTATGCCCTCTCTTTCACAGCGTTTAGTGTCTTTTCTGATGTTCTCTTCTTCCACAAGGCATACCGTCCTTCTGAATAGAAAATAGTGTCTTTGCATACTTTAACACACATCCATGCACACGTTCGCGCACAGGAAGTTGCACACTACACACGCACAGAAAAAATCCACACAGACTCTCCTCTCTCTCTCTCTCTCTCTCTCTCTCTCTCTCTCTGTCTCTTCTGTCTCTCTTTCTTCACAAACACACACATGAAAACACACACAAATACATGCACATACAACGACTAATCGGAATTTGAACAGCACCACAGCACAAGAGAGACGCCTGAAACAGGACGACAGCCCAGGAGAGACACCGGGAATGAGATGTCAGCCCGGAGAGACGCCGGAGGACGACAGCCCGGGAGAGACACCGGGAACGTGACGGCAGCGTGGTGCAAGCGCCGAAAACAAGACAGCTCGGGAGAGACACCGGGAACGTGACGGCAGCCTGGTGCAAGCGCCGAAAAACGGGACAGCCCGGGAGAGACGCCGGGAACGGACGACAGCCCGGGAGAGACACCGGGAATGAGACGACAGCCCGGTGCAAGCACCGAAAACGGGACAGCCCGGGAGAGACGCCGGGAACGGACGACAGCCCGGGAGAGACACCGGGAATGAGACGACAGCCCGATGTAAGCGCCGAAAACGGGACAGGGACGAGAGACACCGGGAACGAGACGGAGAGCCCGGGCAAGGAGAGACAGGAAAACGGGACAGACCAGCCCGGGAGAGACACCGGGAACGTGACGACAGCCTGGTCCAAGGGCAGAAAAACGGGGACAGCCCGGGAGAGACACCGGGAACGTGACGACAGCCTGGTGCAAACGCCGAAAACGGGACAGCCCGGGAGAGACACCGGGAACGAGACGACAGCCTGGTGCAAGCACCGAAAACGGGACGACAGCCTGGCGCAGACGTAGGGGACGAGACGACAGCCTAGCAGAGACACTCTCTGCTGGGAACGCCGGGAATGGGACGACAGCTCGGTCTAAAACACCGGGAACGGGACGACTGCCTGGGAGAGGTGCCGGCAACGAGATAAAATTGTAGGAGCGACGCCGTTAGGCTGCTACACCCGCCGTTAGGCTGTCTACAGCCCGAGGGAGACACTGTTTGGCTGTCAGCAGCCTGGGAAAGACACCGGGAACGGAAGGACAGTCAGACGGAGACGCCAGGAACGGGAGGACAGTCAGATGGAAACGCTGGGAACGGGACGACAGCGGAGCGAGTTTACTGTCCTCCTTTCATAGCATTTAGTGTCCTTTTTCATGGCATTTAGTGTCCTTCTTTCATAGCATTTAGTGTCCTTCTTTCATAGCATTTAGTGTCCTTCTTTCATAGCATTTAGTGTCCTCCTTTCATGGCATTTAGTGTCCTTCTTTCATAGCATTTAGTGCCCTCTTTCATAGCATTTAGTGTCCTTCTTTCATATCATTTAGTGTCCTTCTTTCATATCATTTAGTCCTCCTTCTTTCATATCATTTAGTGTCCTTTTTCATATCATTTAGTGTCCTTCTTTCATAGCATTTAGTGTCCTTCTTTCATATCATTTAGTGTCCGCCTTTCATAGCATTTAGTGTCCTCCTTTCATAGCATTTAGTGTCCGCCTTTCATAGCATTTAGTGTCCTTTCATAGCATTTAGTGTCCTTTTTCATAGCAAATAGTGTCCTTCTTTCATATCATTTAGCTTCTTTCATAGCGAATAGTGTCCTTCTTTCATAGCGAATAGTGTCCTCCTTTCATAGCATTTAGTGTCCTTCTTTCATAGCATTTAGTGTCTTTCATATCATTTAGTGTCCTTCTTTCATATCATTTAGTGTCCTTTCATATCATTTAGTGTCCTTCTATCGTGGCATTTTTTGTTCTTTCTCGGGATTTCGTGTAAACGTCCTCCTTTCATAGAATACAATGTCCTCCTTTCGTTTGACTTAGTGTCTTTTCGTAGGATTTAGTGTTGACGTCGTGTCCTTCCATGATTCAGTGCCCCTTTTCTGCGGGTCGTTGGGTCTAGTGACTCCTTTCATTGGATTTAGTGTCTTCATTTAATAGAATCTAGTGTCCTCCTTTCATAGAATTTAGCGTCCTTTCATGGGTTTTCTTTTCCACTTCTTTTATTTGGTTTAGTTTTTTCTTCTTCTCCTCCTCCTCCTCCTCCTCCTCCTCCTCCTCCTCCTTCTCTCTTTTCACAGATACCCTTCTTATTTCTCGGCATTTATCATTCTTTCCTCGAAGACCAATGTTGTATTATAAGCCTTATGTGAAACTATATGACCATGTCCAGTGTACAGTGCTTTCGCCGTTCTCTTTTCATTGTGTTAAAACAGTAAATATAGTTGCATTATGTGTCACCACACCACACATTAGTACAGTAATAAACCCAAACGCTCTGTATCACACGTTTCAAAATATTCAAATCAAGCAAGCGAATGTCCATCGATAATGAAACACACAGACTATGCATGGTGTCTTATAACAATGGAAGAAACAAGTGGGGAATAAATAGGAGGGTGAAGGACCCACTCAAAAAAAAAAAAAAGAAAAAAGAAAAAACAAATAAACAAAAAGTGGGGAAAATTGGAATTAGGAGGAATCACAAAAAAAGGACGGAGCCCCTCCCCCCCTCCCCCCAAGGAAAAAATAGAAAAGAGAAAAGGAGTGGAAAGAAAACGAAAGAAATAGGAACGCAATAATCAGGATGGAAAGGGGACGGAAAGAACATTTCTGTGGCTTTGAAATCCTTCCTTGCGTGTCTGCCCTCTTCATGTATGGATCAGTGCATTTGCTGTAAGTGGAAATGTTTGGGATATGATTTACTTTTTCTTTTCTTTTTTTTTTTTAACAAAAATGTAATTGTGAGGAACAATTTCCCAGGTACCACCCAAGTAGGATTGGATGGGGACAGAGTTGAGTGCAGGACAATGGGGGTGAGGATTGAAGAGGGGAGATGGCGTATCTGTATTCATATTTGCCTATTTGAAATATTTGTGTGGTTAGGATATGTCGTGGGTTTGTTTTAGATCAATACAGAATAGTGCTGTTCCATATTAAAAAATCTACATATTGTTCATTCTTCACGATATTGAATGTTGCTCTAGTATCTGCAAGGGCCTATCATGTGTACACGATCGCCAACATTACTTCTCCAGTGTTAGCAATGCCTATCCTCGATATGCTATTGCAAATACTGATCAACATTTAATATTGTGAAATATGAACAGTGTGCAGTTTTTAATGTTTATATACGTGCACACTCACGACCATGTGCATGTCAAAATAAGTCCAACAAGAACGAGGTACTTTCTATGAATGTCATTTTCCCCTCCTAAAGAAAAAAGAAAAAGGGGGAAAAAAGCAGGGATGAGACATTCTTCACCGATTTTTTCGAAAAGAGAGAGAGAGAGAGAGAGAGACAGAGAGATAGAGAGAGAGAGATCGAGAGAATTGAGAGGAGAGAGAGAGAGAGAGAGAGAGAGAAGCAAGTCAAAAACCTAGGATGGAAAAAAAACAGACCAAAAGAGGCTGTGTGCATTTGAACTTCGTTTGTGTCTACCCTCTTTGTGTATGGGTCAGTACACTGTGTGTTATAATGATGTGTGTGGTTTGTGTGTGTGTGTGTGTGTGTGTGTGTGTGTGTGTGTGTGTGTGTGTGTGTGTGTGTGTGTGTGGGTGTTCTTATTTTTCAAGAAAAATGTATATGCAAAGCTAACATTTCCCAGATAGTTCCTGTTCATGTCTTAAAGACTGGAATTTCTTTGTATTTATTTCAAAAGCAACGAGTCATGCTGCTGTCCAATTTTTGCTGTGGCTTACCTGGGTACGTCACTCAAATATTACAACAAAATGTCATTTTTTAAAGGGTGCCTAATAAGCAGATTTGAAAGAATATGTTTCCAAACTGAATGCATGTGTCTCCCTGTATGTGTATCTTGGTTTGTATGTTTAGTGGAAATGAGAACGTGTACCTTGCGTGCAATGTTATAAGGAAAAAAAAAAAAAAAAGAAAGCAAACGGTTATATCGATGTGATTATATGATTCTGTCTCTGTGTGTGTGTGTGTGTGTGTGTGTGTGTGTGTGTGTGTGTGTGTGTGTGTGTGTGTGTGTGTGTGTGTGTGTGTGTATATGTGTGTGTGTATGGATCAGAGCACTTGTATATGGAAACGTTTGGGTGTATTGGTTTTTTTTTGTTTGTTTTTGTTTGTTTTCAAGAAAAATCTAGTTGTGAAGCTAAAATTCTCAGATAGTATCCGTTCATGTCTCGAAGAGTGGAAATTTCTTTGTATGCGTTTTGTTGAAAAACGTGAGTCATGTTCCGCCCTACCTTGGGTATGCCACTGCAAATATTACAGCGAAATCGACATATTAAAGAGTACCTAATGCATAGATTATAAAGAAAGTGTTTCCAATTCAATACATGTGTCTCCCGGTGTGTATGTCTTGGTTTGTATGTTTAGTGGAAATGACAATGTGTAATTCGCGTTCAATGTCATCTTGTTCTGACAAAAATAAGATCCGAAACGCTTACATTGATGTGATTGTATGACTTCGTGTGCATTTAAAACTCCTTCGTCGTGTGCCTGCCCTCTTTGTGTATGGATCAGTGCACTAGCTGTAGATGGGAATATCTGGGTGTTTTTTTTGTTGTTGTCGTTGTTGTTGTTGTTGTTGTTGCTGTTTGAAGAAAACTGTGTTTGTGAAGCTACAATTTCCGAAATAGTTCCCGTTCGTGTCTTGAAGAGTTGAACTTTCCTTGTGTCTGTTTGTCGAAACAAAAACGAGCCATGCTGCTGTCCAATCTTTGCTGCGGCCTACCTTGGGTACGCCACTGCAAATTTACAGCAAAATCTCATATTTAAAGGATGCCTAATAAGCAAATCTAGAAGAAAATGTTTTCAACTGAATACATGTGTCTCCCTGTATGTGGTGTTTTTTTGTTTGTTTGTTTGTTGTTTGTTTTTTGTTTTGTTTTCATGTTTGGTACGAATGAGAATAATAACTTGTGTACTATCTTATTTTTAAAAATCCTAATGGTTATATTAATGTGATTATGTGACTAGTGTGCATATAAACCCTTCATTGTGTTTGTGTATGGATCAGAGCACGTGTTGTAGATGGAAATGTCTGGGTGTATCGTTTTATCTTTATTTTAAGAAAAAGTGTATTTGTGAAGGTAAAATTTCCCAGATAGTATCCGTTCATGTCTTGAAGGGTGGAAATTTCTTTGTATGTGTTTGTCGAAACAAGCCAGTCGTGCTGCTGTCTGATTTTTGCTGCGGCCTGCCTTGGGTAAACCACTGCAAGTATTACAGCAAAATCTCATATATTAAAGAGTACCTAAATGAGTAGATTATAAAGAAAATGTTTCCAACTCAATACATGTGTCTCCCGGTGTGTGTGTGTGTGTGTGTGTGTGTGTGTGTGTGTGTGTGTGTGTGTGTGTGTGTGTGTGTGTGTTGTTTTGTATGTTTGGTGGAAATGAGAATGTGTAATTCGTGTACAATTTTATCTTGTTCTGACCGAAAAAATAAAAACAAAAATCCGAAACGGTTCTATTGATGTGATCATATGACTTTGCGTACATTTAAACTCCTTAGTTGTGTGTCTGCCTCTTTGTGTGTGGACGAGGGCACTTGCTCTAGATGGAAATGTCTGGGTATATTTTTCGTTTTTTTTTTCCTTTTTTTTTCAAGAAAAATGTGTTTGTGAAGCTAACATTTTATAGATAGCTCCCGTTTATGTCATGAAGAGTAGAAAATTTATTTGTATCTGTATGTCGAAGCAAATGAGTCATGCTGCTGTCCAATCTTTGCTGTGGCCTACCATGGGTACATCACTGCAAATATTGCAGTGAAATCTCATATCTCAAAGGGTACATGATAAGTAGATTTAAAAGAAAATATTTTCAACTGAATACATGTGTCTTCCTGTGTGTATGTCTTGTTTTTATATGTTTGCTGGAAATGAGAATGTGTAACTTGTGTGCAATATTGTCCTGTTCTGAAAAAAAGACACCAAAAAAAATCCTAAACGGTGATATTGATGTCATTGTGTACTGCGTGTGCATTTAAACTCCTAAATTGTTGTGTTTCTGCTCTCTTTGTGTATAGATCAGTGCACTTGCTGTAGATGGGAATATCTGAGAGTGGGAATTTCCTTGTATCTGTTTGTCGAAACAAACGAGTCATGCTGCTGTCCAATCTTTGCTGCGGCCTACTTTGGGTACACCACTGCAAATATTACAGCGAAATCTCATTACTTAAAGGCTACCTGATAAATAGATCTTTTATGAAAATGTCTCAAACTGAATACATATTGTCTTCTGTGTATATGTCTTGGTGTGTATTTTCCGTGCAAATGAAAATATGTAGCCTGTGTGCAGCGTTATCTTGTTCTCATATAAAAAAAAAAAAAATCTTGCCGGTCATATTGATGTGATTATATGGCTTTCTTTG
>JADBJO010022551.1:0-27766 GCA_016801955.1 Conus betulinus | reverse complement strand
CTAACAAGCACTCCCCCTCTTCTTTTTTCACTGTTTTTCTTTTTTTTTTTTTTTTTCTTTTTTCATTTTTATTTTCTCTTTCTTTCACTTCCACCCCACCCTCCATGCCACACAGAGTCCATCGCCAAGCGCTCAGGATGGAGGCCAGTTCGGAGACATCTCCTCTCATCGCATTGCGGCCAGAGAAGGAACTGTCGATGCATCCTCCTGCTGAGCTAAGGCTCAGAAAGTTAAGATCCTAAGTCAGTACATGGACATACTCATCTGTACGTTAAGTTGAAACAGCAACATGCCCAACCATTTCTTTCTGCTTGCACTCAATGCCCTAGGTAGACTTTGGACTGTTTCAGAAATGATGAATAATGTCCAATGCAAATGGTCAACCACTGCAGTCACTAGAGAAAAAAAAAACGCTGCTATACTGTCAAATAAAAACTACAGTTGGGCAGACAAACACTGTCCACTTTTTTTTTTTTTTTTTTTTAATGAACACTGCTGTCACACAGACAAACGGACCACATCTAAAGTCTACTGTTTAAAGGAACAATGTGCAGTCAACACGACAACACGTGCTTGTCCGGAACTGTCACATGAATGTCAATAATGAACTAACTGTCTATGAACATTTCAGTTACACTGACAACACTATCCGACTAACAACACTTCTCCCTTCCTCAACAAATATGGCAGTCACAAGAAAAACAACACTGTCACGAACAGAGCAGTCACAAAGACAACACTCTCTACTGTATGAATGAACACTGCAGTCACACAGATATCACTGTCCACTGTTCAATGAACATCTGCGGTTACACACCACAACATTGCCCAATCTCAATGAACACTGCTGACCAACAGACAACACTGACCACACTGCCTGAATGAGCACTGTAGTTCATACAGACAACCACTGTGTCAAGAACACTTCAGTCACACAGCAACACTGTCCCGCTGTCTCAGTGAACACTGCAGTCATACAGACAACACTGTCCGCTGTCTCAAAACACTGCAGCCACACAGACAACCACTCCGCACCAATGCCTGATCTTGAACACTACAAACAGACAACCAATGTCCCGCGTCTCAGTGAACAATGCAGTCATACAGACAAACACAGTCCACTGTCTCATGAACACTGAAGTCACACAGACAACACTCTTCCACTGTCTCAATGAACACTGCAGTCATACAGACATCACAGTCCCACTGTCTCAATGAACACTGCAGTCACACAGACAACACTGTCCGCTGTCTCAGTGAACCCTGCAGTCCATACAACCTGTCCACTGTCTCAATGAACACTGCAGTCACACAGACAACACTGTCCACTGTCTGAATGAACAATGCAGTGAACACAGTACCACAAACCACAGTCCACTGTCTCAATGAACACTGCAGTCACACAGACATCTCTTTCCACTGTCTCAATGAACACTGCAGTCACACAGACAACACTTTCCAATGTTTCAAATGAACACTGCAGTCATACAGAATCTCTTTCCACTGTCCAAATGAACAATGCAGTCACACAGACAACACAGTCCACTGTCTCAATGAACAACTGCAGTAACACACAAACATTGCCCGATGTCTCAATGAACACTGCAGTCACACAGACAACACTGACCACTGTCGTAATAAACACTGCAGTCACACAGACAACACTGACCACTCTCTGAATGAACATTGCATCCACACAGATAACACTGACCACTGTCTGAATGAAACAATGCAGTCACACAGACAACACTGTCTGAATGAACAATGCAGTACACAGAAACCTTCTCACCACTGTTGAATTACAATGCTGTCACACAGACACACTGTCCACTGTCTGAATGACACTCTTGTAGTCACACAACACTGTCCACTGTCTCAAGAACCACTGCAGTCCCCCCCCCCCCCCCTGTCCACTGCCCCCCCCCCCCCCCCCCCCCCCCCAACCGCGGTCCCCCCCCCAATGAAGAATGAAGCACACAGACAACACTGACCACGTATCAATGAACCACTGCAGTTCACCAGACAAACTGACCACTGTTCAATGAACAATGCGTGGGGAGGAGTACAGTGCGTAGTGCGCCTTTTGTTTTTTTGCCCACATGACGCTGCGACTGTAGTCTCATTCAATGACTACGACGGTCCCAGTTACGATCTGATGAACATCTAAATGGCGCCCACACTACCCCCACCTACAGAAGTGATATTTTCTCATGTGTCGCAGACACAGTTTCGTTGCAGTGACCAGTACACATAGAACCACTACTATATTAGAACATGCAGTGCACACGAGACGAACACGTATGGCACACAGTATGGACCGCGAAATCATGACTACTGGTAGTTACACACAGATAACTACTAATAGGTTTATTGTTTTTCATTCTATCTAAACTCGAATGTCACACATGCCGCTTCGATCCCTCAGAGCATTATCTCCCGCATACACAACTAAATGGCACCGGCGTATGAAGACACACACATGATACACTAGTCTGTACATATGCCTGCCAGCACTGCGCGCGCAGTCATTCCAGCAGTGCGAACTAGCCTGCATATCATCGTGTGCTGAGTTGTAACCAAGAGCTGAGACACACTGAAGGCACAGATAACATGAGCTCACGCGATAGATTGAGGATACGACAAGCAGCTATCATGGCAATGTAAAAACTGAGACACTGTCTTAAATCATACTCCCGCGCAGCTGTACTACGAATGAAGACTTTAGACAGCACTGTCGAAGCTACAAGAGCGAAACAAAGCTGAAACATGACTGTTATGAATGATACACGCAGCTGAGTTACACTCGCACGACAGAACACGTCGAGCCACTGCTATAGCAATGCAACGCCTCCCCCCCCCGCCCAGCCGAGTAAGAATAGAGATTCTCCCATCCGCCCCACCCATGTAAGTCACAGTAGGTGACCATGTGCCTTCTCAAGATGGCTCACAGTCAAAAACGACGGCTCACGCGTAGATCTCTAGGAGTGAACTCTGCAGAGTCTCCAGCGACACGACAGACATTATCACTCGTATCAGTATCCGCATTGCTTCTGTGAACATCTAGCACTCCTACTGAGCACAGTCATACAGACAGAACATTGCTCAGACTTCAGATCACTGTGAATGAACAATGCAGTCACCCCTTTTAGTGAACATGCAAAGCTCGTACGCCCCCCCCCCCTCACCCTGTCAGAAGCGAGTGGATACGTATCTTGGCAAGTCACACATCTCACACTGATACCTTGTCTCTCTACAGTGATACGTCTGCGAGTCATCTATTCAGTGACCTCACTGCATGCATACAAGCCTCTCAATGAATCTGCACTGCCAGTCAAGACTATAGACCACTGTCACTAGTCTCAGTGTTATACACTTGCGAGTAACACTACAGACAAGGGTAGTGTTGCTACGAGTTCAATGCAACAATGCAGTGCAACTATGCTGAACACCTATGTGGCCATCGATAGTCTCATGATGCACACGTTGATTCTTGCCGAGTTGATGACACTCAGATTCTCCAAGGTCCCCACTGTCCACTGTGCCGCGCAACCTCCCTCCCCCCCGTACGACCTACAGTCACGATCTGGACCCTTTCGTATGCACGTAGGTAATTACAAGAGTCAGGCGGAGTGATTCTCTCGAACGCATTCTCTGGTTCTCTCTTTTGTTTTTTGGTCTTGTTCTCTGTAGAGTTGTGTCGGCGTCGTGTAGCCTCTGCTGTACGGTTTTCTCCGCGACCAGACTCGTCTCTCAATCTGTCATAAGTCTCTGTAGAACTGGGTATCCCCCGCAAAGATCTACAGTCGTTTGTTCTGAATCTGTGCTACTGTATAGAGCATGAGAACTGGCTCTACTTGCTTGAAAGTACAATAATACATAATACATATCACTCTTTCTGTCTCTGCATAAGCATTACAGCCACACAACAGCATCAGTCTTTGCCATTATGTCATGACTCTATTCACACGACATAACACGGACACATTGAGGAAGCAAGACCAGCCAATAAGCAACACATACTATACGTACAGTATGTAGTCTTCAGTCAGTCACACTTAGATCATGTCACGCGGTTTCTCTCACGTGATCTCGCGATTGAGCGTGTACGTCACCCTTAGCATCAGTGTAGTCGTAGGTTCACATGGTTGACACACGTAAACAGGAACACTGAGGGGTAGTTGTGGAGAAGGGATTCCTTCAGATCTACAAGAGGTCTGCACTACCTGTAGCAGAACTTTAGCAGGGTCTGGTCCACATGGCGGCACAGTGTGAGCTAGCGGATGGGCGTGGTCAACACACTCTGGGTAGAAATAGTGACTTGTGTTGTCGTGTATGCTGTGATGAAATTATGTAGTCGTGACAGTGAGATGATATCTGTTGATGTATGTGGTGTGAGAAAAAGTATGAGGATGTTGTCTTGTACTGATGTGATGCTTGTGGTAGGAGTGTGTGAGTGTGTGTGTGTGACTATTGTGTGTAGAAAGGGTGTGGCTAATGTCCAGTGTCTAGCCGTGATCAGACAATGTGCAGGGGTTGTGTCTTTTACGTTGTGGCGTCTGTCGTGTCAGTGTGAGTGGATGTTGGGCTCGCTGCGGTTGATGATGTGTGAAGTGCAGAGTGTGCTGCAGTGCTCGGTTGTGTTGTTGATGTGGTGTGTGATTGTGTGTGTGTTGTAGTGATAAGTGGTCGGCGATGATGTAGCTTCGTTTGGTTGTTGACAATGTGTAGATTTGTACCATGCTTCATGTGCGCGCTGTTGTTTCGGTCCCGGTTCTTTCTGTGCCTTTGTGTGTGTCTCGTGGCTTTGTCGTTTCTCCGCCGTAATTCAGGCTTATTTTTCTCTTCCCTCTTCTTTCCTTGCCTTTGTACGATTCCTATCTGTCTCCCCAGTCGATTAGGTGTCGTGTATTTGTGTTCCCCCTCTGACTGTAACCCCCCCATCATATATTCACTTGCCTATTGTCTTACGGTCCCTCCACCCTTATTGTAATCCTGCTTCTTTTAACTCTATTTTCGTCTGCCCTGCCTCTATTGACCTTTTGTTCATTCCCTTATGCCTCATTCTATCCCATTACGTTTCTCATCCTTTCCCCCCACCTTCCATAACTTCCTTTTTCCCCTCTCTTTGCCCCCCCCGTCTACCTTGGCCCACAGTGTGCATCCACCGTCTGTGGTTATGTGCTTCTCCTTTACTACTCTCCTTTGTTGTGGGTCCTCCCGTCGGAGTTATAACATGATGGTGAGACGATGTTACTTGATCATAGGTCGGCTTCAATTTTTCTACCTGTTCTCCACATTATTGTACTCACCTATTTGTAAAATCTATATCGACAACAGTGAACCCATCGTTTATTGTGTGTGGTCGTCTGTCGCGGTTTCGTGTGTGTTTCGTTCTGACCCCATCGATTTGTTTGCAACCGGGTCTCTGTGCGTCTTGTCCTCTGCATGTTTCTCCGGTTGTTATTCCACTCCCCCTTGTAGCCTTGTCATCTTCGCCAGGCAGCTTTTTGTTTTTTTGGGTGCACTAACGCTGATTGTCTTTTTCCCTTTTTGCGTCAATGAACATTCCCACGCACAAAAGTTTTATGCTAGGTGGCACTTAACAGATTAATTTTATTTCCTCTATATGTATGCTTGTTGACCTCAATTTCTTTTCTTTTTCTTTTCCATTTCTCTGTATTCTTACTTCACGTCCTTTTTTAGAACGTTTTTCATTCCCTGTCAGTAATTATTTTTCTTGGCAGGAATGGTACTCTCTTTTCATCTACCTCTGTTCATTCTCTGTAGGCACGAGGTTTTACCGTTTCTGTACAGGAGATACTTAGACCGGTATACAAATCCCAGCAGACTATACCGAATATTACAGGGAACGTGGACATTTATTCGCAGTTGTTATGACAAGTAGGGGAGAAGTTAGTCTGCTTCAGTGTACATCGTCCACTTTAAGGCCCATGCATTCCACTTGCATTCTGAGGGTTATTTTTGTTTCATGCCCAACCACTATTAGCCCACCTCCCCATTCTCCTAGCGGTTAGTATTTGTCCAGTTTAACCAGACTACACTGTGTTGCCATTTAGCCTTGCACCAGGATTCACTAAGACCCCTGGCTTTTGTTTCCCCCATGTAGTAATGAGCATGCAAAACGCCCAGTGGCCATATGCTTTGACCATCCGCGCCTACGGACAAATTTTACCTACATCACCAACTCACTTGCTCGCCGTCCCTCACTTCCCCTAAACGCCTCACCCTCACCCGACCGGGGTATTTTCCCCTCCCCAGGTACGAGGCAAACAGGTATGTAGAGAAATCTCTTGGACTATCACCCTTAAATACGCCAAATTGGGTGCTAAAACATAAATTCACAACTTGCTCCGGTCAGCCCGTTGCATTGGGCTGTTAATTTGCCATTTACCGCCCCTTCTTGTTTTTCCCCCGTTCTTACTTCATGTTCCCAAACCATATTAATGGGCTTTCGAGTAAAGCTGGTATTCCCGCGTTTTTGGCAGTTCCACAAGGGCCAACTCATCAGATGCAAGCATCGCTGCGCTGTGGTTTTCTTTTTCTTTTCCTGTCTGGATGAGATGGGCGGGCGGAGGATTTGCAATGATGGAGAGTTCGCAAGGTTTTGGCGCGGCCCGTGCTTTCAGGCGGCCTGAGCAAGCCGCCATAAAGCGCCGATCGTGAGTCAGTTGGGATCTCCCAATGGCCTATTTGTGAGGCGCATATTTGATTCTATGCCAGTTAAGATCTAGGTTTATGTTAAAATTTTGCTTATTTTGAGTTGTTTTTTAGGATTTTTTTCTTGCATTCTCTGCGCTCGTCTGTCCATCCGTACACTGCACAGAATACCTCTGTGTTAACACCCAGGCTCTCGTACTTCTATTTACCACTTTATCCCCCTGTGTCACACCACTCCCAGCTACATCGCATTACGTGATTTCGCCCTTTGTTGTATGCGGCACGCACATACAATAGTGTGTGTGTTTGTGCTGTGGGTCGTGTGGGTGGGCGTGTCGTTCATGTGAACTGTGCGGTTTTCACTTGATGTTACCGCTCTCTGTCGCTCAGGCTGCTTACCTGGTTGACGTGCGGTGATCCCTTTGTTGCTTTTTGCCTCCCTCCATTTCCGTCATTACACTTCGCTGTTTTTTCCTTCCCCGATGCCACCCTTGCCTGTGTTTTCCCATTCCCCTTTTCTCCATTACCCCCCCCCGCCTGCACCCATGGCGTCCGCATCCGTGCTCCGCCTGTGTGTGTCGTGTCGTCTTCGTTTTTCTTCTGTGTTTTGTTTGTTGTGTGTTAAATGCCCCTGTTTTGTCGTGTGTCTGTTCAACTCTTTGTGTCACCCATGTGATGCGACTACGGTCGGGCGCTCTTTTGTTGTTCTGGGCGTGTGCTTGTTGGTGGTGTGTGTGCGGTCTGTCGTGTGCTGTCGTGTTCTTCCGTCGTGCAGTACTGTGTTACCGTGTTGTGCTATGTTGTTATTTGTGTTTTTGTGTTATATAGGTATATCATAAAAGCCATATGTAATTAGACAGGTATTGAAAATTATGTAGAAAACAGATCATCTGCAATAACTCAATGAGGAGGAGGAGCACTAATGTAATATCAATGATATTTCATGGCCAGCACAATTCTGACTTTTCCTATCAAACATATACGCGCTTGTAAATTCACAAACAGCCATGGCTACAACAACATGGCCCTTCTGCCAAGGCCTCCTGAATTTACAGGTAGGTGTTAACACCTTTTGTCTTCATAGAATGTAATGTTATGCCCACACCCCCCTCTTTCCCCACCCCAACACAACACACCCAAACACCATCCGAGGGAGCATGTGAGACTCCATCACAGGACCCAGAACCTAGCGACCACAGCATGAGGAACTCCTTCATTTCACAGTACTCCCAGTTCTTCACAGTATGCGAAATGGCACCATTTCAGCGACTCAGATAATTTTTCATCGTGCCCGGGGTCACATGTCCCCCGTCCTATCTGTATTTAACTCACTAGTTCCATATTCCTACCAACAATATTTGCAAGGCCAGAACAAAATGCGCACGTGTCTGTTTGCTTCTCAAGGACAGGGGGGGGGGAATATATGAAAGAACTTTATCTTCTTGTTTCAACGCAAAACCAACAATTCTTACCACCCATTTCATTTGATTACGTTTCTAACAATTCCATGTTTATTTTGACTCACGAAACCATCTTGTCCTCAGTCACGAACTTGTGACAGCATTTATAACTTGTCAACGTTTGGTTGGTCCTCATATGCCTCTTTTTATGGCCAGACAATCAGAGGGGTGGAGTACTTCAATGCGACTTCCATGTCACCACCGAACCCGCCACCACTCACCTTTACCATCGAGGCCAATTTGAATGGCTGATTCAAGGCCCAAGCATCAGCGCTAGCAGTGAATTTTACAATATAGACCCTTGAGTGCATTCTTCAGTCATTATTTTGGTTCCAGCATGCACTGATATTACTGTGTTACCAGCTACTGCGACTGTCATTTGAGATCTACCATTCAGCCCATGCTATGCTAGCAGATCGAGTAATGCTCTCGCGATTCAATTAATGTCAGTCCCCTTTTTGCCGGACTTTGTTTTGATTTACTCCACCCGCACCTGTTGATTTATGGCAATGATGTGACGCCATCAGCGTGTGGACCATCCCGACATGAGTTGTCCTTGAGTTCAAATTATTCACGCACTGCTCATGCAGATGTTATTGATTTATTGTATCCTTCGGTCTTACTGTGGGACTTGTAGTGTCACTTTACTGTTACAATGCTATGGCCATTGATTTGAGACGCCTTATGCGGGTAAATTACCTGTTGGTCCTTGAGTTCACTACATTATTCTTGCTATGGCAGATGTTATGACTGCTTACTGGAATTATTCGTGGTCTGAGTTCACCCCTACCCAGCCACCGGCCCCTCATGGCAGATGATGACTGTCTGTGATCTTCATTCCCTTGCTTTGAGTTCACTAAAGCATGCTCATGGTTCCATTTGGAGACTACTACTGAACTTACTGCTAGTCTTGAGTACATACACTTGCGGACTATGGCCATGATGATGATCTGTACTGAAATTACCCACATTTACTGTCGTCCCTTGCTGTCACCACCCTACACTTTGCTTTATGGCAGACTGAGGATTACTTTGGACATTAGCTATCTGTCATTTTGACGTACCACTTTTACACTTTGTTTACGTTTATTTGGTCAGATGCTTTGACTTTCCCCTTACTCGCGACCACTTTACTGTAGTCCTTGAGTACACTACAATTTGCTATGGCAAGATGATGACCTTATCTGGACTATTACTGTAGTCCCTTGAGTACACACCAGCTTGCTATGGCACATGATGACTATAGTGGACATTCCCTAGTGCCGTCCTGAGTTCACTATCATTGCCACGTATTCTGCATGTGAGTATTTGACTATCACGATCTGGTCATTACTGTGGTCCCTGAGGTTCATTACAGCACTGCTATGCGCATGATCCTATACTGGTCCTTACTAAAGGTCCATTATGATGTTCATTATTCAGCACTGCTATGGCAGATGATGACTGTAAGGCACCTTCCTCGATGTCCTTATGTTACTACAACAGCTCTGCTATGGCACGTGATGACTATAGCTGGACATTACTGTGGTCACTTTAGTTCCACTACAGCATTATGTAACCGGTCATATCCTTGACTAGTATTGCGTATCGCTGTGTGCACGCTCAGAGAGAAAATTTTTTTTTCCTTTTTTGTCGTGCTCCCGTTTCCGGTGAGTAGTACTCACCACATGATGTCGAAAATTGGACCTGTGCACGACTCCTGTGCACCAGACCAAGTACGGCTCGCTGGAGTGGGATGAGGCACCTTCTTAAGCCTCGCTGGCAGCCATTTCCTTGTCGTCGCCAACTTTTGTCGCCGGTATGACTGCTCGTTAATTTATCCCGCCACGAGTGCGTAAGCATGTTTTTTCTAACCATCGGTCATTCCACACTGTCACTACATTGTTCGTTAAGCCTGATTGCGCTTTCTTTAAACTTTTGAGATCAAAACCCCTGTTCAGTGTTTGGTAGTATTTGCTTTTGTTTTTCCCGATGTGCTCAGTCCCGTAGGTTTGTTTTGTGTGTTTTTGTTGCTGAGTTGTTACGGGGGTTCTTGGTTATTTCGTGTTCTGCTCTCTTTCTGAATCTAATCACCGTAACTTCTGATGTTGAATAGTTTGGTACGATTGGCGTTGATTTATGGTGGTGTTCACCTGTGTTTAATTGATTTTTTCGTCTGGAGTGCTGGCCGGGCCGCGGGTGTGTGCACTGGTGGAAGCGTCTCACAACAGGCCTCCCTTCTTTCCTCTCCTTTCCTGTTTTTGTTCCGCGTGGCAAAGCCTCTTCGGAGGGCCCCAAGGACTCGTGCCTTTCCTTTCACTCTCAGTCGGATATTTGTGTTCGCCTTGACAGCCAGTTAATACCGTGCCGATTACTCCTAAGTCTGCCGTGTTTTCCCGGTGGTGTTCATTCCTTGTTGGACCGACTGGACCAGCTGCTCAACGGTTTGATAGTATCGCCCCTGGTTCCCGTCGACAGGTGGTGGGACCTCCTTCTTCCCCTGTGCACAGTCCATGTGGACCCCTGCCTTCTTCCTTGTGCCGTCACAGGTGTGGACTGCCTTCTTCCCTTGTGCCCCAGTCCACGGTGTGGGACCCGCCTTCTTCCCCTGTGCAACATCGCAGGTGTGGGCCCGCCTTCTTCCCCTGTGCACAGTAGAGCAGGTCGTGGACCCGCCCTCTTCCCCTTGTGGCACAGTCACCGGTGTGGGACCCGCCCTCTCCCCTGTGCAAGTCCCACTCTTCCCCTGTGCCCAGTCGCAGGTGTGGGACCCGCCTTCTTCCCCTGTGCACAGTCAGCAGGTTGTGGGACCCCCGCCCTCTTCCCCTGTGCACAGTCGCAGGTGTGGGACCCGCCCTTCTGTGGCCAGTCTCACAGTCAGCAGGTTGTGTGGACTGCCTTCTTCCCCTGTGCACCGATCAGGGTGTGGGCGATTTTTTTTTTATGTGTGTGAGTGCAAAGGGTCCGTGCCCCAGCTCTGGACAGCAGTCACACTGATCGAAGGTCTCGAATGATAGTTTCTTTGCCTGTGCGGCAGGGTGTAGACATCCTTTTGTTGTTGAGTTGTTGTTGTTATTAATTCCTACTGTAGACTTGCAGTGATGGCTGTGAATTATTCTACAGAGTAACCCCGGAAGTGGCAGGTGTGGTTGACACACGTTGCTATAATCAATAGTCAATTATATGTGGATGGTTATCATGTGCGATCAAAATCATTCTCTCCTCATTGCCTTTATTGCCATTCGCAAACTCCTCGCTAAATTGCCTGTTTGTGCAGCTGTTGTAGGGTGGTTTTGAGTGTGAGTGAAAGAAGAACTTGATTTGGACAAACACACCTAAACAACACACGATCCAGTCATCCAGGCGACAGACATAAAAGATCTTTTTGTTTGATGTTGTTGTTGTCACCCACACTCTGTGACCCAGTGATGCTGTGCATAGGTTCTACGAGTAATGACAACTGTAGTCATTGGAGTCTAATCAAGAAGCTGTTATATTGATGTTGTTCATCTGCTCGTGTCAAATCATGTGCGTCCCTCATTGTTTATTACAGCACATTCTCATCGCAATTCTTGTTTGTGCAGCATGTTGACATTGGTGTGAGTGAGTTAAAATATTGACCAAAATACAAAACAACCTACACCCTCTGACCCTCCAGGAGACAGACATAAAAGATCTTTTCGCAACGCTCACCCTTCTGTCCCCTTCGCAAGTGACTGTACGACTCTATGGCCAGAAGGTACAGGGGTCACTGTAACACATTACTGGAGACTATCTATTTATTACAGACAGCAAGGCAGAGGACATGGTTAACGGACATGACTGAGTCCCTGAGGTTTCACAACTTTTTGACTCAAAATCCCTCTGAAATTTTCTGGAGGGCATAACTTTCATCTTCTATTACAAGCCATGTATGCGTGTATTCACCCTACAAGGGTGTTGCCAAAGACTGCGATGAACAACTGTGGGGTACATGTACAGGCAGCATCAGAGGTCAAGTCACAGGATTTCTGCCACTCCCTGGCTGCCTGATGTCTTGGAAGCAAGCAAATCACGAAAGATCTATTGCCTGCCTTTCATAAGCCGAATAATTTCCTACTGATGTTTTTCATCTGAACTTTGTCGAACTGTCAGAGCTTGTGCTCATTACAACACTTCTTTCAAACAGTGTTTCACACTTTGTCAAAAATGGTGACTTGTTTTTGCCATAGGCTCAGAGTCAGACTCTCCCTTGCCACTTAAAGGAAGAATGAAGTCAAAGCAACCAGATATTTCTCAGAGAAAACAAGAGGAAGTATGAGACACTGTTGTTTTGGAATGCATGGCTTTTCAAATTTCGCTGACTCGACTTTGGCAATGAGAACCAGGCTATGATGTAGAGTGACAAGCTATAACTGCACTGACACCAATTTAAAGTCTGAATCAACAAATGAAATATGGATCCCTTTTGCCAAGAAAGGGTTCTGAAACTTCCAAAGACCGGCTCTAACTTGCCATGAACACACACACACACACACACACACACACACACACACACACACACACACCCACCGCTGCAGAGTTTTCATCAGTAAAATCAAAATGCTGTTATAACTGTCACCTTTTCTGTTCTGAACTGTTCTGAAGTAACGCACATTTTATTAACAATACAAAACAGACCAGTACATTTCCAACCAATATATCTTCTTCAGACATTACACAAAGTTAAAAAAACAAAGCAAAACAAAACAAAAAAAAGGCACAAAAACAGCACTCCCCTGAGAGCAGTCAGCAGCTCATGCAGTTCTATACTGCACATAAAAATCCGCGTTACTTTGTTTTGTGCATTTACTTTGGCTTTTTTTTTCCAGTAATGCTGCAGTCTGTTTCATTTTCTCTAAGATGAAGCAAGTTATCTTTGCTCTGAGATAAACAGATACACCAAATGACTTTTCTGGAGGTGTGACAAGATCCACTTAGTGGCCTTTTGCTCAGAGGTATGCAGATAAACAAGGTGACTTGTGCTGGAGTTGGGAAAGTTCGTCATTAACAAGCCTGCTGAACAGGAAAGAAAAGCCTCTTAAAGTCTCCGTTCTGGGGCCAGGGCGAAGCTTTCGATGAGGTGGGAGGGTCTCAGTTTAGAAGGTTGGGGCATTGCACGTGTCATTTCTCCTATCAATCATGTGCTTCCCATCAGATCAGAGCACCAGGCAGCAGGAGAGGAGAAAAGTGTAAGTAGCCAAACAGGCAACTAATTACCGACTGGGTTGATGAAGTTTGTGTAGGGTGTGAAGAATGCGTACTCCTCCCCGAGGCTAATCCATTAAAGGTTTGAAGTCACCAGGAGTGAGAGAGAAAACAGTGAGGGCAGGAGGAGGTGGAAAGGGGTGAGCAAGGGGGGGAGGGGGGAGGGGAAAAAAGCACAGCAGTGGTATTTTTCAAATAGATAAGGACAAACTTGGGCATAGAAAATAGGTCAAGGAGGAACAGCAGCCCTGTAAAAGAACCACAGACTGGAATATCATCATCCACAACCGTTTCGGGCAAAAACCTCTCAAAGTCATAGATTAAAAATGGTCACTTTTTCTTCACAAATTAGTTTCTTCAACAAAAAAATACAATAAAAACTGTCAACAAACATGAACTATGAGATTTCATATGAAAAACAGCACTGCAGTGTGTATGTATGTGCATCTGTGCGAATGATAGACAAGTTCATGTGTGTAGGTGTGGTGAGAGTGACACGTGACGATGCAAGTAATGTGTATTTGCCGTGACTTGCGTGCAAGCAAGGTGTTGTATTACACACGCAAAAACATGCACTTGTCTTTCTTTCCTTTGTCTGGAAGCAAGACTAGTGTTTGCGACAGGTAACTGCAAAGAGTTGTCAGCCTGAGGCAGGTCTGCGTGCCGTTTATCAACATTACTGTCGGAGGCATGCAATCATTTCATTGTGTCCACTAGGACTCCCTAAGTGTGGACAGTCCCTCAGGTGGTAGTAATGGTAATCCCTAATGCTACATCAATATGGGGACTACAGGCACCACTCAGGAACAGCAACAGCAGTGGGCACAGCTAACACAGAACCAAGCAGAATGTGGGCTGTCAGCTGAACAGTGGATATCACACACAATCCCAGCTCTCACGTTCCTCTGCTCTCTGACAACATATGTGTGCACCTCATCTCACAACCTTCACCCCACTGTTTAGAGTTATTGCCCTTGTTTTTGATGCCGTTTTCCTGTCGCTGTTGTTAGTTTGGTTTTATTCTTGTTGCTGTTGCAGTTCCTCTAATTTCTACTGCTGTTGCAATCAGTACTGTTGTCAAGTGTTATTTAGGACTGGATAAACAAGCACATAATGTGAGACAGTTTTTTCAGACAAGACCCCAGTCATTTTCCTGCTTTTGTTGTGGCTGTAAATACTACTCTTGTTGTCCGACACTGGGCTCACAGTATCTCAATACAATGAAGATTCTCCACAGGTTATTCCCTCAACTTACAGAGGGTTTTTTTTTTTTTTTCCTCTTAAACCTTTTAGTCTGTTTAAAAGGGGAAACTACACACAGTCATCTCCCCAATCTGACTCTTCCATCTGGCATCCTGTTTGGGAGGATTTCTGGAAATCACTACCGAAAGCTTCTGCAGCAGCCCACATACAGACTACAGTATCATATTTAACTCATTCCCACTGTACAGAAAATGCCCTGCTTCTAACTCACACTAACTCCACATCTGAATCATAATACAGATCATGCTCCATATTGTAGACACAATACAGAGCATAATCCACTGCTAACTGACAGTACAAACCGCACTCCATTTCTAACCAACAATACAGGCTACACTCATTTCTAACACCGAGTACAGACAATTCAGCATTTCTAACACATAGTACATACCATACTGCTTTTCTAACTCCCAGTGCAGCAGACTACACTACATTACTACCTCACAGAGCAGCAGACTACACTACATTGCTAACTCACAGACCAGCAGACCACACTACATTGCTAACTCCCAGTGCAGCAGACCACACTACATTGCTAACTCACAGAACAGCAGACCACACTACATTGCTAACTCACAGAACCAGCAGACCACACTACATTGCTAACTCCCAGTGCAGCAGACCATACTACATTGCTAACTCACAGACCAGCAGACCACACTATATTGCTAACTCACAGGTGCAGCAGACCCACACTACATTGCTAACTCACAGAACAGCAGACCACACTATATTGCTAACTCACAGAAGCAGCAGACCACACTACATTGCTAACTCACAGAGAGCAGCACCACACTACATTGCTAACTCACAGAGCAGCAGACCACACTACATTACTAACTCACAGTGAACAGCAGACCACACTACATTGCTAACTCACAGAGCAGCAGACCACACTACATTGCTAACTCACAGAGCAGCAGACCACACTACATTGCTAAACTCACAGAGCAGCAGACCACACTACATTGCTAACTCCCCAGTGCAGCAGACCACACTGCATTGCTAACTCACAGAGCAGCAGACCACACTACATTTCTAACCTCCCAGTGCACAGACCACACTACATTACTACCTCACAGAGCAGCAGACCACACTACATTACTACTCACAGACCAGCACAGACTACACTACACTGCTAACTCACAGAGCAGCACTACACTACATTGCTAACTCACAGAACAGCAGACCACACTACATTACTTACAGAACAGCAGACCACACTGCGCTGCTATCTTACAGAGCAGCAGACCACACTATTTTTACATCGCTGAATCACAGAGCAGCATTGCAGCACAGTACTACATTGCTACACAGTACAAACCATACTGCATTCTACCCTAAGAACAGACCATTCTATTTCTATCCCACAGTACAAACCATCCTCTATTTCTAACCCACTGTACAGAACAGACTCCTATTCTACTGCTTTTACAGATCATACTCATTTCTTACTCACAGTACTGATCATACTTCATGTCTAACCCACATACATGCCATATACCTTTTCTAACTCTTATCACACAGACTAACAATCCACTGCTAGTTCACGGATCATTTTCATTTTTTAACCCCCATCACAGAACATACTTCATTTATAATCCACAGTACAGACCTATACTCCACTTCTAATCCACAGTACAGACTGTCATTCATTTTCCAGCTCATATTCTAACCCATACACACAGGCATCTTTCCATTTCTAAACCCACAGTACCCAATCATACTCCATATCTAACCAAGCAGCATACAGCTATACTCCTCCTCTAACCCTCAGTGCAGGCCAAACTCCTTTACTACCTAACGGCAAAGACCAGACCATTTTTTTCCTTCTTTTATAGCCACACTCCTTAAAATCAAATAGTACCAGACCACATCCTACTCCTACCTCACAGTACAAACAATACTCTATTTTCAACCAACAATACAGGTCATACTCCATGTCTAATTCTCAGTACAGAAAACAGTCTATTTTCTAACCAAGAGTTGTGTTGACCACGCCCCATCGCTAGCTCACACTGCCGAACATGTGGACCAGACCCTGGCTAAAGTTCTGCTACAGGGTAGTGCAGACCTCTTGTAGCTCTGAAGGAAGTCCCTTCATCCCACAAACTACCCTGGCCAGTTTCCTGTTTCTGTGTCACTGTGAACCTACGATAATGTCAAGGGCACTGTTCCCCATCTCCCGTTCATATCTAAGCACTGAACATGATTAGAGGTTTTTTTTTTCCTTCTTCAACAATGGCCTTATTCTTAAAAGCAATGACAAACAAAGACTAACGACTGTGTTCATAATCATCTACAGAAAGAGGTTTTTTTTTTTTCAACAATGGCCTATTCTTAAAAGCAATGATAAACAAAGACTGAGACTTTGTTCAGTAATCATGCTACAGAGAGAGAGAGAGAGAGAGACTGAGACAGACAGAGAGACAGAGAGGAGACAGAGACAGACAGACAGACAGAGAGACACAGAGAGAGAGACAAATAGCCTGACTGACTGACATTACTGACAAAGAGACGGAGAAGCTGAGGCATAAAGGCAGAAACTTTCAATAGTAAAGCATCATAGCGCACATACGCATGCAGAAAGAGATACACAGGCATAAAGTTCTCAGGTAAAACCATACAGAAAGTCAGAGTGCATGAGAGAGAATGACCGCAAGATCACGAGAGGAAGGGTGGTGAGATTAATGAAAGAAACCATCTGCTTGGTCACATGCAGTGACAACCAGGTCTGTGTTTCTTTCAAAGAGTGATTTTACAAACAATGACAAGTAAAATGCAGTCTGGACTTATCCAGGACCAAATGCCACCTCTTTGTACTTAGCCACACTGAGAAGGCACAGGGTCAAACCTACAGTGACTACAGTGCAAAAGTCCAATGCACCACGAGAAGTGTTGATGTTCTCTGTCTGTGCAGTTCATGCGGTACTCAAAAGCAGTTTGTTTGTTTGCAGTGTTTCACAGAGCTCTAAACTTCATCTTTATTCATCCATTATTAATTCACATTTTAATCCATGTCTTTGCTTTCTCTCTCAACTATCCATTTTGTGTATCCTTCTTCCATTTCAAGCTCTTGGTTACAATGCAAAATTTTCAACAGGCACAGGATTACATACACATTTGGGCAGAGCTATGTGAATAATTTTTTTCTTTGGAGGGGAAAAGCCCCTGAGTGGTGGAAGGCAGTGTATTCTATATAGATAAAGAAAAAACGAGAAAAGGAAACCATTTATTACTTGCGGTTCAATAGGTGGGAGTCCTGCAAGACTTGGATACTGCACCAAAGTGTTTCAAAGTGGGGGGTTTTACTCAGAATAAAGAGATGCTGCACGCACAAGGGAGGACAGAAGAAAAACAACCCGCCAGAGACGACGAAATGACGTCTTTACCTGAAATAGAGTCAGAACCAGGACAGGGACTGGGGCCAGTCCCCTGTAGAAAATCACTCCCCCCCTCACCCCTTGTGCTAAACTGTCCTCATCGGCGACTCTTTGACCTCGCGTCCGTTCCTGTGTTCCCTGCCCAGACGGAAAGAGAGCAGCTCCCACAAAGTGCTCCGTCCACCGCCCATCGTTGCGTAGGCCCTCACCTTGCGGTGGGCACTGCCTGGTTGCCATCTAGAGGTGATGGGATTCAGGCTATGGATGTGGGCACCACGCTGCATGGCCCTTTTCTCCTTTGCTCCCCTGACCCGCCATCCGGTCCGCTGGCAACAGGACCCCAGCTATCGCCTGGCGTTTGCCGTGTCGGGTCTATCCTTATTGTGATGGTGGCCAGCTTCTGCGACTGTTCTTTGTCTGAGAGCAGGTTGAATGCGTATGTAAGGGTGATTATGCTGGATCGTGGACGATCCATTGTTGCGCGTCAGGTAGTACAACTACCCTCCCTTACCTCCAACAGCATTGTATGGTGTGAGTTTGTCAGTGGTGGGTCTTATAATCTGATCGAGTTTCTAGTAGCCAAGCTGGCCAAAAGTAGTTTGTGTTGTTTAAATTTCTTGTTAGTTAGTTTGGACTGGTTATTTAGGTCTAGTCCATTTTCTTGTGACCAGTGTGGATATATTTTGGTCTTGGTTTTCTTCTTGCCTTTTTCTTTGGTGAATCAAAGGGGTGGGTACTTCCATAAGTCAGACGACAGTGAGTTGTAACTAGTAGAGGAAAGCTGGCGCCGCAGTGACCTCGTGGTCTCTTTTTTTTTTGGGTCTGAGTACTAGGTTCGGGAGGGAGCGTTGGGGGAGAATAAATTGCGGACAGCCACAGTCGTTATAACCCTTGTGTACAGAAGAGGGTGTTTTGCTCGCTGTCAATGGTCTCCTTCCGTGCTGCAGGATAAGGAGGCACAGTGCGGCGGTGTAGGTAAGGTGGTTAACGCTTCCAATTTGGACATCTAAGCGTTCAGTCCGGACCATGCAACACCAGTATCGACACAAGGGTGTTGAGCAGAGGTGAACATGTGCATGGCAAGTGTAACTGATGCACTTTAACGACCAGGCTGGGCTGGACGATTGACAGTAGACAGGTGGGTGGCGGGGCTACAGCGGATTGGGAATGATGACCCACATCGCACACCTGGGTCAGAGTGAGCGAGAACCATGGCGAGGACAGCAGCTTAACAGAAACGGCGAGGGTGATCAAAGACAGTCCATGCCTACAGGGTGCGGCCCTGCCCTGCCACTGACCTCCAGCACATCGTCCTTCCCCTGGCCTCGTCAGTTAAAATCCTCATCACAACGCGTTCCCGCCTGCACCGAGCAGCCTCTTAGCCAGCCAAACCTGAGCCTCCCAGAGCCAGGGGTAGTCCCCACACGCGCACGCTCGTTTCTGTCAGAAGCAAAGAGAGGGTAATGTGGGAGGAGAGGGGACAGAGAGTGTGTGTGGGTGGCCGGCGGTGTGTGGTGTGTGGTGTGTGTGTGAGGGTGGGGGGGAGGGAGAGCGACTGGGAGGGAGGGTGGATGGGTCAGGTGTGAGAGGATATTGTATAAAGGGTTGTATGGGAAAAGGCAGGGAGAAGGAGGCAAGACGCAGGCGGCGACACACAGGCGGAAGGAGGGTGGTGGGGGGGTGGGGTATGAGTAATGTGCAGCAATAGGACAGCAGCTGAGAGGCAATTGGATGGTATTGAGACCAGACACTTGGTAATGGGAAGTGAGGAGGAACGTGAGAACTGGGCCCGGGGTACTGCGTCAACAAGCTGCGCTGAAGAATCGGTGAAAATGGGTTTTCCTCCAAGGGAGACATCGAGGAGGTTTGGAGGAAAGAGGAGGGGAGGGAGTCGTGAAACAAGCAATGGAGACAAGGGAGCTGAGGGAGGGGAGAGTGAGGGTAGGGACAAGAGAACGAGGACGAGTGGAAGGAAGAGATAATTGTTCAGGGGGGGAAAGTGGCGTGGGCTCTCTACTGCTGCTTGGTCTCTGCTGCTTGTTAGCGACGGCCGGTGTGGGGTGCATGCACGCAGTGACACTGGCCAGGACCCGGGGGGCGAGTATGAAGCAGCACACGTAACGGTCCCCGTCGATCTTTATACCGGGGGTCTGGTGACGCGAGGGAGGGGTTTGGGATTCGTGATGTAGTGGCAGTGGCATGCAGGGAGTACCTTGTATGGGGGATGTAGGTGGTGATGTGTGTGGGGGGTGGTGGTGAGAGGTCGGAGTGGTGTTGTCACGCTGGAGGGGGTTTTAGAGAGAGGACACAGGGCCGAATGGTAAAGGGCGTTTTGTAAGGGGTAATATGACACGCCCATGCCAAGACCCAAATAGAACTGGGAAGTCAAGTTAGTTAAGAATCCCAGTGACAGTCATGTAGATGGCTGCAGGGGGTCACATCATCGACTGAAAAGATTACAAGTCATGGTCAAGACGGGAGGCGACGAAGCGTGGTAGGAGTGATATGTAAAGTCTGACTAAAGGTGAAGGCCGCTGAGACAGAGGATAGGAAGTCATTGCTTTTTAGCACAGAAACTAAGGACGGAGGAAGAGCGAGGATGAAAGCATGTTGACAAGAGGGATCGAGACGTAAGCAAGAGGTCTGATTTGAGTCACAGAAGGATGACCGGTCAGAGAGAGGTGCCCAAAACACGCGGACAGGAGTCATCTGAATTCTGATACATGGAGGGTTAAGGCAGGCATCTTGAAGTATGGAGTTGCGGTCAAGGCACTGTGAGCAAGGGATGCTTAGTTAGTCGAACACAGAACTGAGACTCAAGAAGCTGAGACGAGGTTCAGATGTCCAAAACAGAGATGAGAAAGCCATATGGACAGTGTGAAGGTGATCATAGTCCTCTGACACAGAGAAGAGCAGGGGGGTTCAGGTGGGATGCAAAGATGAGACAAGAATGGATCGGGGTGTCAGTCAATGAGCAGCAATGAGACAGAGTCTGGCCGATCGTGAGGCACGAAATGGGGACAGGGTTCACATCACCGACTACAAGAATGGACAGGTCTGGCCGGATATGACACAAGAATGGACAGGCCAGGCGCATGCGGATCCGAGAAGAGGAATGAGGGGTCACGGCAGTCGGGGGGGGACAGCAAGAATGGGAGAGGGCAGGCCATCTGAGAGCGCAGATATGACAGGTCAGGGGCCGAGGTTCTGGCACAAATAGGGGAAAGGTCGTAGCCAATCTTGACACAAAGATGACGTCGTGGCGCTCCAGCTGGACACAAAATGACAGCGCAGGGTCCATCGTGACAGCAAAAGGAAGGTCGAAGGGCATGGCGAGAGAACGAACGAAGCGGAAAGCGGAAGATGTGTGTGTGTAATGAGGGAGGAGAAGAATAAGCACGAGAGTCAGGGGCTTGGTTGTGTCATCCGAGCCCTGTAAAGGTGGGCAATAAGATACGTGGGAAGAGAATCATTGGCAGGCAGACGTGGCATAGAAATACTCATAAAAATGAATGAATACATAGCAATTTAAAGATAAGAGGAGTGCACCGAAGGGAAGATAAGGAAGAGAGTGTGGTGAGAGAGGGAGGGGATGGAGGGAGCAAACACAAAGAGAGAGATGGCGGGATGTGGGTGACTGGGAGGGGAGCAAAGAAGTAAGAGATGACGGGAGGGTAGCTGTGGACACGGAGAGGAGAGCAGGAGAGGAGAAGGAGGGACGGGGGAGAAGGAAGAGAGACGAGAGAGAGAGAAAATAGAAGGAAAGGAAGCCGGAACATCACAAGGAAAGGGGGGGAGGGGGGGAGGAAATGGGGCGGGGACTGGAGTAGGTGACTACAATGAAACGGGGGGGGGAGGTTTGCAGGTAGGTAAAGGATGTAGTCAGGGAATGGAGTTAAATAGGAGAAGAAGGAAAAGGAGTGGACAGGGGTGCTGGGCCAGTCTGGGCGACGAAAAATGGAAAGATGCAGATGTCGAGGTGCTGAGGCACAAGGATGAGGAGCGGTCTGGCGCCGCAGTCTGGAGGGCATCGGGGACAAATGAGAGGTGCTGGGCATCGGGACACAAGAAGATGACAAGTGGTCAGAGCGGCATCTGGGACGAGGTAATGAACGTGGTCAGGTCTAACATGCTGAGGAATAAGATGGGGATCACAGGACCCAGACGTAGGAACAAACCACGTAGGAAGGGTGCGGGCACACCTCTCTCGCGCCGTTGGGTCTGGTGTGAGGGCAGTGCCGAAAGTCTTTACAGTGTGCTTGAACAGCCAGCTTCCAAGTGATGTAGTGAACGAGAATGAGGGGTGGTAATGGTAGAACTGGCACGACAGTTGGCACGACGACGGGCGAGCAGGCAGCCACAAAAACACACAGCGAGAACAGGAAAGGGCACTGCTGGCATAGCTGTTAGCAGGAGGATTACCTGGCCGGGCGTCGCTGGGTGGTTATCATAGACATCACCTGGGGGAGCAGTTCCACACAAAGAGCAGGCACCTGTTTCTTCTATAACGTGCTAGTTGCTGGCGGACAAGCGAATTTTCGGTAGAGAGACAAAACTGAGTGAAGTTTTCTGTAAGGAAGGGGTCGAGGGTAAGGGGGGGAAGGGGGTGGAAGGGGTGGATACTGTTCGCTGTCAGTTTTTGTCAGCAGGTGCACTCGGAGTCATCACCGAGCAGTGGGATGGGGGGCTTCCTTCCAGTGGGTAAGATGGGCTGCCTGTATCCGTGGCTCGTTAAGGTAGGAAGGATTGTGCGGGGGGTTCTCGCGCTAAGCACATAGGAGGTTGAGCTTGTGTAAGACCTGGATTCTTGTGCAGGGAGATGACTGGTTGGGCACACAGCGTCATGCTCTGTTCCACCAGTTTGCGCAGATGCTCGGTTGGAGGGGTAAGGTGGCGAAGGAAGGTAGGATACAGGTTGACAGCTTTGACAAAGGGACGTTAGGGTCAAGGAGGTTGGTCGGGCTAGTGTGGTTCAATAACCCCAGCGCGAGTGGTACACTAGGAGAAGTGTAATTACAGGATCAAGAACTTCCGTGTCCTCGTATTCTTTTACTGTTTTTTCCACAGTGGTTGATTATTATTGAGATGGGGGGGGGGGATTTTCGCGCCAAGTTGTGTACCAACACCAAAGGAAATCATAGTGGGTTAAGGCAGGTCGTGCACCAGACGAGAGCTTAAGACAGAAAACAGGCCATCTTGGTGCGCACAGCAAGAGCGGTCGGGGGGTGGTGGGAGTAGGGGCTGTCAGTCGGGCTCTGGGTCAGGAGTGTCCACCAGGGGATACGGGGTGGAGGAGGCTGGAGGTGGTTCATGGCGGGGGTATGGATGGCATGGATGCTGGACGATGGATTTTTGGGGGGGGGGTTGGCTGGTACACGCGACCGGGGTTTGGTCAGCTGGGTGAGGGGCAGCGGCTCATGTCCGTCGTGGTGTAGCGCTGTTTCGAGGAGCGTTCGGGGGAAAACGAGGGGGGGCGAACAGTGCTCAGTTGTCTGTTGGTGAATGGAGGGGGTGTACCGATAACCAATTAGTAGAGGTCTTACGAGGGGCAGAAGGCCGAGATGTGTGTAAGAAGGAGAGAAGTTATGACGGGTTAATGAACGAGTGTTACACAAGAAGGGAGAAGAGGCGTCGTCTTGATTAGGGGTGGCTATGTTTCTGGCGGCTGAGGTGCTGCCCGGAGCATGGCGCAAGTGGCGGCTCAGGAAAAGCAAAAGAGGGAGGTGTGGCTATGGAGGGCATCAGACACGCAGCTGGCCGATGTTGCAGCTGGCACAGAGGACTTGAATAAAGATCCAGTGCTGAGGGGTCTATCGAGGCAGGGCAACTGGAGGGGTTAGGGGTGAGGCTAGGGTAATACAAGGTCAGGTCGGGGAGGCCCAGGGGAGATGGGAAGCCGTTTCAAGGGTAGCAGGTGCGGTGGGAAACAGTTTCATACAGGTGATTAGCCAAAGACTGGCTGTTTGAGGTGGGAAAGCAAGGGAAAGGAGATGGGAGAAGAAGAAAGTGAAAAGGAAGCTGGACTGAATAGGGAGACAGGCGTGGAAGGAAGGGGACACATTGTTTTTTGTGCGGCGTGTTAGCGCCTTCAGTGTACAGAGGTGGCCGTCGTCCTTGAGGAAAGGCTGCGTGGTCAGTTTGGAGTGTGGGAGCATTGACAAGACAAGAGGTGTGTGTGTGGCACCAGGAGGGTGACTAGACGGCTTTGCGACCGAATGATCGGGACAGGGAACAACATGGTATGGGTAAATCAGTATATTAACTTCATGTTGTCTAACTAGGTGTTAACAAACTGGGTATTCAGAGCGGACATGGTTTAGGGTGCCGAGGGGTAGGTTAAGGTCTCTTTGAGTCTGAAGCCCGTCGGGTGTCGGTGTCGCAGCTGTGGTAGATTGGAAAAAACTGATATGGGTAGAAGGATCGACCTTGTGTGAGAATGGGAGAGAGCTTCTACGTTTCATCTCTCTGATTTACCAGCGGTTGTGAAGCGTGTCTCACTGTTGTGGTTGATGAGTCGATTTGTTGTGTCGCTTGTAGCTGATTGGAATGACAATCATTGGCGGTGCGAAAGATGGTGCTTGATCTTCTTGCTCCACTGTGAACCACTGACGTTCTCGTTGCCTGAGCAGTTTTCTATCATTTCGTGACTCTGTTAAAATGAAATTGAATGAAGGTCGTTCCGTTTGGTGGAAGTGCCGGGGATTTCTGTGAGGTGTATTATTTGCTGGACGCAGGTGTTGTGAAGGGGATTGAAATCTTGCGCAAGTTTAGGTTGGACCTGCGATGGATTTCGTGTATCTTTTGTGGCGTGTACCAGTTTCAATGGACAGTGGAAGGAGCAGACGCGATTGTTTGTGGACGTGCATGGGGTTACTGATCAGTTGATGGCTGTTTGAATGGATGAAGATGAAGCCGTAGTCTTGGTGAGGACTGCAGGGATGTTCTGTAGCATGCAATGCCTGTCCGATCAACATCGATAGTCACTGGGGCAGTGTGCCGGAGTAGCAGCGGCGAGGCGCACAGTGGTAGTGAAGGTAAGTCTGCCATTACGAGTCTACGTCATCAGGGCAAGTACGAGCTAGGTGGGACGCAGGGGACTAGGAGGGGCAGTGTTCACGCGCATAGAATGGACAGTTCAGCTTGGCTTAAATCGGAACGCAGACCAGATCCCATCATGGGGCGAAATCTGGCTGAGCAGCAGCATAGCCAAGAGTACAGGTACTGTGGCAATGGTGGCGCGAACCGTCACGCAGGGGCTCCGCCTGCCATGTAATGACGGGAGGCAGGCAGGGGCGTTGTCCTGTACGTTGAGGGGGGGGGAATCAGGCCCTGTATTGTGCTGGGAGTTGTGGCTGGATGCGAAGGAGGGCAAGGTTGCTATGCCACGGGGGTGACTCGTGAGGGAGGGCGTCGTTCACTTCAAGGAGAGGGGAAGCAGGCACAATGGTGGGCTGAGGCTGATGATCGACACGCATCTGCTTCCGGCGGGTAGCCAACATGGCTAGGCCCATAGGGGCGACACGAAAGTGCAGGCGTGGCTCACATCGGTGGGAGCACAGGAGAGATACTCATGGCAGTACCGACAGAGGGACACGCGGAGGCGAGGACCCAAGCCCATCGGACATAATGTGGCACGCACAGGCAAACCAGCAGCGGGACACACACAAACCACACAACACACAGCCACACACATAACACACACACAGGGTAATCTAAGATACCATTTTCCAAGACTGATATATTTGTTGCGTACAGTTTCTAATGCTTGCACATTTGTGTGGAAAAAGACGGAAGGACAGATAAAACAGAGTAAACTTCATAGACCAAAACAAATCCAGGTCCAACTCACCATCTAACGACTGTCAACAGTTTCAGTTTCATACGGTTTCACTGCATCCATACCATATATATATACAACTATACCACATTGCGAAAGTTTCGAGACCACATGCGCATGATGGACAAGCAGATGGCAAAACAAATTACAAAACTAAATGAATAAAACTAAGATGACATGATTGAAGACAAGGTCATGGAGAACCAACTGAGCAGATGCTGACCTGTGCTTTATATCCAAGCCCTGGTCAGCTCTTGGGGATACAAACCTAACATTGTCTGCATCCAAATGAAACCTTTTCCCTAACAACATCTTAATGTGTATTATTGTATAACATACCTCTTTATATCCTTTCTTTCAGTAACACTGCAGTACTGCCACTCATGAAAAATCAAGGAATAAGATTAAAGTGTGGTTACATAACAAGGAACTTGGGTGGACAAATGATACTTTCCAGCAGAAGCGTCCTTACTACCCAGGCTCGTATAAACTGGTTTCAACTTCCACTGTTACTTGCATTTTTCCATGCAAAAACTATTCATGTCCTGAATACAACTGACTTTATAGTGTTGCTATAAAGTTCATGTCCCTGTTTACCTCAATACAATTGGCGTTTCCAAACATTGTATGGGGCTGTCAAGTAACACTATTATCAGTATTCATACTGAATTATAAGTTTCTGATGGTCATCATGTTAATAGAGATCTAACAAGTTCAGTCGTATTGTTCTCATTTATGAGGGTCAGAGGTCCGTATTAATTTCTTTTGCAACAGCTGTCAGGGGGTGTTGGTGTGAGTGGGGATTTGGTCGAATTTAGCAAGTGTCAACTGTGTTTTACTAACACAACCAAATGCAGTTGTGGGTGCATAACCAACTGTGTCATCTGTCACAGGCTCATATGACTGTGTTTGGTTTTTGGAACTACTGTAGAGTGGTATGTGAACAAGGACGCATGATACAAGTATGCATGGGCTGAGAAGGGAACTAACTGGGAATTTCATGTGGGGCGTCTGCTAGGCTTATTACCAAGTCAAGGTCCACTCAATTCAAACAACTTCTAAGTCTGAGCATCATACATGAAGCCTCAAAAAGCCCCTGGTCCACTTTAATTCAATCAGCTTAACCGTAACATTCATAACATGAAGCTCAGACTTGCCCCGGTCCACTTTAATCAATCAGCCTTCAAAGGAACATCATAAATTAAGCTCAAGTTGTTTATTTGATAAGGTGTCCTATGCCCCAGTCCATTTTACGTGATCAAGTCAACCGAAACAATAAAATGCCAACCTCACTTGTCCCAGGCCACTTAATTTCATCAGTTTCAACCTCAGCATCATAGTATGAAGCTTCAAATTTCCACATTCCATGTAAATTTCAATCGACTTAACCTGTAGTATCATACTATTAAGTTCAAATGTCCCAGCGTCCACTTAATTTCAATCAGCTTCAGCTGTAGCTTCATGCAATTTTAACGCAAACACCCCTGTGCACCTTCAATTCAACTCTGCCTACATTTGTAGTAATACTGTAATACAGTTTGAAAGGCTCGTCAACCTCACTATTGCCAACTTTCAACTCCAATATAGTAGTACACTAAGAAGGTGAATTTTGTGGGTCAACTAAAACCAGCATTAAGTGCTCAATGGTACAATTATATGTGAAGTTGTAATGTCTAGTCAATTGAATACACAACTGACGTCATACATGAACCGTATTAGTCCAAATGTCTCTTTTTCATCTTCATTCAATGACTCCACTGTAGTGCCAAAAGAGAAGATTCAATGTACAAAGACAGCTTTAAAGACAGTATACCAATTGAGGCTCAAATACTCACTAAACTGAATGCAATCACTTTCTAACTTTTACTATACATGAAGGTAAAATGCTCAGTACACTTCATACCCCAATCAACTTCCGAGATAGCAGTATACTATGAAAC
>JADBJO010022550.1:22500-27766 GCA_016801955.1 Conus betulinus | reverse complement strand
TTCTGCAGTACGAGATGGGCGTCGCCATTTCATGGTACAAAAGGCAATCGGCATCTATACTAGTAGAATTCGGGGTTTCTACTAGATAGAGGCATGGCGACCCCCTCATCGCCAAATTGTTAACCAGTCGAACTTAGCGCTGCCATCTCTACGACCTTGGAGTAGAGGGGCGATTGGTTTAGATTGGCGATGAATCTTAGTAAAACAGACCCCAGTGTGTTTCTTTCAAGCTAACTTAATCAGAAGCCTCTTTCTCTCTCTCTCTACTCTCTCTAGCATCTTTCTCTCTCTCTCCCCTCTCCTGTGGTTACCATACGTTTACAAACGAGAATTTATTAACACGCCACAGAGAGATCCCCGATACAAATCGATTAAATACTTTACAACTGGAACAAAATTATACAACGGGAAAACTGGTTTTGAAAAACATTTGAGAGGGAAGTAAGAAAAATCATGGCCGCAAGCATTTAACAATATCTTTATAGCCCAAACTACAAGAAACGAGAAGGCGCTTCAGTACCAAAGAATAATGTGAGGCATGTTGGGAGGACTTCATATTGGACGTTTAAAACTTGCAGAATTTGCATCCTCATAGACAACACGCGCAAGATTACTGATCTAATTGAACTATAGATCTACCTAATATCTCTATCCTATCATATCCTCTCCTCTCTAAAAAAACAAACAAACAAAAACACAAACAAAAAAAAATTAGATAGATAATTAGTAAAAGAGATGAGATATAATAATATATTATGATAGTTTAAAAATAGGATGGTTTAAGTTTTAAAAAGGGGGGAAGTTGTAAAGAAAAAAGAGCTGTTCGAGACGCGGTGGATCTCAAAGGATGGTGTTGGGCGCCGAGCCGGGGTATAAGGGAGTGTCAAGTGGCACGTGGAGGAGGTGAAGTGGTGGTCGGTGGGGCGGTTGGGGAAGTTAAGGGTGGTTTGGTGTGTACGATTTCATTGTGTGAGGGGTATATTTGATTAGATTGGGTTGCAGTATGGTGATGTATTAAATTTTTGGTGAAATAGGGTGATTTGAAGTAGTGGGTGGCTTTTCCGCGATTTTCGGATGTCAGTATAGTTCTCCGCGTCCATCTTTTGTCCACGCGGCCGTTACGTTTTAGAAAGACACGTTCGTCTAACGTATCGAGCTAAGTTTTTGCATGCATGAATATGATAGTTTGATGGGTGTTCTTGTTGAATATTTGGACAATTTGTGTTCTTTTGGGAAGGATGCGGTCAAAATTTTGAAAAAATTCTTTCCCCTACGTTTGTTTTTTGGGACTCGTCCATCATATGGAGGGTTTGTACCATGTGATTTTCCTTTTCCTGCTTTTTTTGTTTTTGTTCATGTTGTTATCTGGGTTGTATTGTAGTTTGTAGCTGTAACCACTTTTTTGCAATGCCTCTGGTATTCTGCTGCTGCGTTGTTGATACTCTTTCATTATGTGACAGATTAGATAATCTCTTGTTTATGCCATTGGGTATGGTTTTTAGTATAGATGGTGGGTGGTTGCTATTGATGTTTACATAAATGGGTGTGTCATTAGGTTTCTTGTATGGTTTATATGGTGGTTGTTGAGGTCAAGTGTTATGTCTAAGTAGTTCACTACCTTTTTGTTTGCTTCGATGGTGATTTTTAAGTTATGGTTTTGGAAAATTTGCATAGTTCTTTTTTCTTGTTTTCGATGGTTCTTGGATTGTTGTTTAGCGCGGCGAGGACGTCGTCTCTGTACAGTCCGACTTGCTTTCCGAGTTGTTTTTGGATGTTGGATAGCATAAACAGTCCGACCAGTTCGCATGTTTCGGCACCGTCATACGATCCCATGGTCAACCCATTTATGTAAACATCAATAGCAACCACCCACCATCTATACTACTAAAAACCATACCCCATGGCATAAACAAGAGATTATCTAATCTGTCACATAATGAAAGAGTATTCAACAATGCAGCAGCAGAATACCAAGAGGCATTGCAAAAAAGTGGTTACAGCTACAAACTACAATACAACCCAGATAACAACATGAACAAAAACAAAAAAAGCAGGAAAAGGAAAATCACATGGTACAACCCTCCATATGATGGACGAGTAAAAAAAAAAAACGTAGGGAAAGAATTTTTTCAAATTTTGACAGCATCCTTCCCAAAAGAACACAAAATTGTCCAAAATATTCAACAAGAAACACCATCAAACTATCATATTCATGCATGCCTAACCTTAAAAAATATAATTGATTCATCCAACAAAATGAAAAAGCAACACAGCAAAGAAGGGTGAAGAAAGGAAATCCTGCAAATTGTACTAAAAAAGAACAGTGTCCCTTAAGCAACAAATGCCTCTATAACAAACATTGTATACCAAGCACTGTGACATCAGAAAATGAAAAAGAAAAACTACATAGGGATCACTGAAAATCACTTCAAAACCAGATATGCAAACCATAAACAGTCATTCAACAAAGAAAAAATACAAAAACCAAACAGAACTGAGCAAATATATTTGGAGACTTAAAGACAAAAAAATAAACTATAACATATCCTGGAAAATCATAAAAAAGGGCATCACCATACAAAAAATTTTCAAAAAGATGCAACCTATGTTCAACAGAAAAATGGTTAATACTATGCAAACCATACTTAGCAACCCTAAATACTAAAGTAGAAATAGTAAACAACTGCAGGCACAAATGGAAATCGTTGTCAGCAAACGCACCCTGAACTGTAAACAACCGAAAAAAAAACCGAACAACACGTGCAGCCAATCCGCACGTGCAAACAGTGACACTAGGCCATATATAACACCGGCAGTAGGCGACCCAAAACCATCCTGAGGAGAGCCAGACACACACACACACACACACAACACACACACACACACACACACACACAGACACATATAATATATATATATATATTATATATATATATATATATATATATATATATACACACATATATATATATATATATATATATATATATATATATATATATATATATATATATAATAGTTATGTATGTGGTGTGTGTGTGTGTGTGTGTGTGTGTGTGTGCGTGCGTGCGTGCGTGCGTGTGTGTGTGTGTACACTTTTTTTTGCAAACTTTTTTTTGTTTGATTTATTTAATCTATTTATATATCTAATCAGTATACCTTTGATATAACTTCATAACTAGTATTAAAATGTCATATATTACTACTTTTACAGATTAATGCATATTCTTTACAATATTTCTAACATTCCAGCTTACCACTTTTCTAACCTCCTATAGTATCACCACCATTACTGTATAGTTACAATCCCAATTATTAACAAAACTATTAATAGAATTATTAATATGCCTATTAGATTCCATCCTTCCCATAATCATATCTTCTATTTCCTTTCTGTTCTTCCTGTCCTCCCCTCTCCCTCGTCTCCCTTGGTTTTTGTTGTTTGTTGTTGTTGCTGCTATTTTTTTCCCTCTCCCTTAGTGTTAGTATAAGTAGCTTTAGTGACATTACTATTACTAGCATTGTTATCTTGTATTTGCTATTATTTCTATCTTTTCATTCTATTACCATTGCTATTTTGTCAATGACTTTATTTATGGATTCATCATCATCATTATTTTTTTCACAACTTATGTTTCATTTATTTAATTTATGTATCTATCTATTCATTCATTTTTTAATTATGATTATTATAAAAATGTATGTTCTAAATATATTTCTGTATCATGCTTTTATTACCTTAACCTTCACAATGATTGTGTAGCAGTATCATCAGTAATACTATTGCTAGTACTGATACTACCACCACTAGCATTGACATCACCATCGCCTTCGCCTCTGGGACTGTTGCCACGGAGACCCTGCTGTTTAAGAATCCTCTAACCCATTCTCCTATCTCCCATACTACAGCTACTATTGCCTTATTGTCACCAAGAGTGGTAGTAACCCTGTCTTAATTTATTTTTTCAATGTGTTGACCATAATTAGTATTCCTATCAGTAATACAGTTATCATCATTACGACTTTGACTCACACATTTGTTTCCTTCCACGCACGCGCGCGCGGGCGCACACACACACACACACACACACACACACACACACACACACACACACACACACACACACACACACACACACACACCACACACACACACACACACAATGAATTATTAAACCAGTGTACCAACCTGTAAACCCACATCCTATGTTTGCGACCTTATTAGTCTTGGATTTCCAAAGTTACAAAATAGCTGCCTGTGAACCCACTCATAACTGGATTGAATAAAATAAAGGATCGATGCATATAATAAGCTTATAGCGCCACTTCCCCCACTTCCAGGTGTTGGCATACCTGTCGTCGACAAAACAATGAGAACTGAGTCTTCTCTCACACTGACACAGGACCCGTTTTTTAGACGGTTTCCAATGAAAGGTTACCTCCGTTGGTATAACTTTGTCAAAACGAGTGAACATATTGGTAAAATGTCTTAGTTTTCTGAAAACGTACAATCAACTTCACTTCCTGTCATCCTTATCAATTTGCTGCTTTATTTCTTACTGTCTCTTTGTCTCTCTGTGTCTTCGGGTCTCACTGTTGCATAATTTTTTTGTCTGTTTTATTTCCCCTGGCATAGATGTTCTGTACTATAGCTATCATGTGCCATAATGATTTGTGATTCATAACATATTCTGTTGTGCTGCTTTTTCTTTTTTTTTTTTTTAATAAGATATTTCGTATACAGATACAAGAGCAGATGCATGTTTATATACGATTTCATCTCAACAATTTGGGGTTTTTTGTGTATGTGTGTAAATATAGAGGGCCTGGGGTTTCCTCCTGGGTGACTTGACCTCTACGAACATGCCAGCAGCACAGTACTCATCACCTGCTAACAGCTGGCACGGCCAGTTCTTCTCGACCACAGTCAGAGTCAGGCAGGGACAGAGGGGGCCTACTATCTCCAGTACTTAAAAAACATCTTTCTGGAGAGGAATCACGCCAGAGAGGACCTCGAAGACCATAACACCTCCATCAGCATTGGCTGGCAATCCGGTCTGCAACCTTCGTTTCGCAGACGATATCGACCTCATGGGGGGCAGCAATACTGAGCTCCAGGATCTTACAAACACATGACCTGTCACAAGAGCAAGTGCCTACGGCTTGCAATGGAGGTCAGCACAGAGAAGTCAAAGGTCATGGTCAACAGCACGACTAACAGCAGTGCCCAACATAACCTTGAAATGGTGAACCACTGGAAGAAGTG
>JADBJO010022550.1:0-17500 GCA_016801955.1 Conus betulinus | reverse complement strand
GCTGGTGAAAATCTTAGACAGGTTGTAAAAACAGATGCCAATATATTTGTAACCACTCACAACTGCCTCGCCATGTCAAAAAAAAACCCCTATCACATGGTAGTCTTTTCCATACCTATCTTATGTTGAAGCCTCGTAGCTGTACTACAGTGGTTATTTATGAATAAAGAAAAAAAATACAGCACAAGCATCTCCCTGTCTCTCACGTTGAGTGCACAAAAAAGTGTTCATTGCCAGGTCTTACGTTTGCTTTTGTATTAGAATACATACTTTTTATACACTAAAACAACTTCTATATATATATATATATATATATATATATATATATATATATATATATATAGAGAGAGAGAGAGAGAGAGAGAGAGAGAGAGAGAGAGAGAGAGAGAGATGTCACAGTCGCTAAGCCGGACGGCCCTACCACCCTATCACACACTAGGTCACACAACACAGCACACTAACACAGCTTTACAATCATGCACACTTCTTTATTTTAGCATACACCCCATGGCGCCACCACAAGCGATCACTGCACACGTAACTCACAACTGCACACAGTGTCCCAATCCCCTGCTGGCCCACCCTACCCTGCTACAATGACTTGGGGAACCCTAACTACCCTGAAGCACCAGTTGCGGTATATCACTGTGACCTGGGGACCCAGCGATAGCCCGCACACGAGGTGGCTAACTACTAAGGACAAGGACTAACCCAAAGGGGCTCTCTAATCTACACTACTATTACCCACCCCTCTCCCTGGGACCCACCCTTCCTTTTTTGACCCGGGACCACTACCACACCGGTCACCGCGTCCCTAGGGGAGGCAACGACAGGTACTCTATCCCATGCTAGCCTCTTCGTCCTAAAGGAGGCAGCAGCTAACACCCCTAGCCCTACTGCCTATTGCTACACACCCTCGCTACCACAAAATTGGACAACCCCTCCTCCACGGAAGACACTGCTCCTCGGCGCTGTCTGTGGCACTTGCAGGCTGACTCCTCCACGGAAGACCCTGCCCCTCGGCGCTGTCCGTGGCCTCACGCGAGACGTCTCCTCCCCGCGATGAACACAACACTCACACACACACACACACACACACACACCCCTCCCTCAACGGGCCCGACTCTTGGGGGAAACCTCCTCTGAAGGTTCCGCCGGAACTGACAGTGACACAGAAGGCCTGGCGCAGCACCCTTTACATAGCACCTGAACAGGTCGGTCCTTCCCTCCTGGGAAAGAGCAGCAGGTAGCTGGAGAACTGCCTCACAGATGGCAGAAGGCCTGGGTGGACTTCCCCTGCCAGAAGAGCACAAGTAGCAGGGTGGTCTTCCCCTCCCGGGAGAGTGCAGGTAACAGGACACCGCTGCTCATCTGCCAGCACGCGGCCACCAACTGAAGTGATCCAGCCCCAGCCTCGGCACGGAAGCAGGATATCCGCTGAAACAACTGTAGGCCACAATTTAAGTGTCGCTACTACCCATAGCTTACTTGGTATGGCTTAAACTGTCCATCTCCCTTGCCTACTTCCCACTTGGATATGAGAGTGACTGCTTATATTTCGAATACACCCCCCATGATCCTGCTGTATGTTGTGTTTAAAACCACATTTTCAAGTCTAAAAAGGGGGCTTTTGTTATGGACAATACGACTGGACAATCAGCGGGATGAAAGAGAGAGAGAGACAGAGGGAGAGAGAGGAGAGAATGGAGGGATGTTTACGTATGAGTGGATGACGCAAGGTGTAGTATGACGTCGTTCGGAAATCGAGTCATCGCATAAGTAACCCATTTGTCTTAGCCTAGTTATGTTAGAGCGTCGCTGTGGTATATCCAATCGCACGGCTGGATCCGGTTGCCTGGATTACATCTTGACAGTTAACCGCACAGAGTCGATCGTTACCGAGCCTATGGCTGTTTAAATATACCTGTTGAGGTAAGAGATCGGTGCTACCAGGTTTAATAGATGCTTTCATCCGCAGAGGAGCAGATGGATGAAGCCAGGAGTCTGTTTGTGCTGTATTCATTTGTAGAATGTTTCAGGTCCGACGATTATGACTGAATCGAGCAGAGTGCCGACCTGCGTCTTCGTTACCATTGATTTTGATTTATTTTATTTTCAGAGCGAATGCAGGCCACAGTAGGGGAATAGTGTGGTTGTAAATGCGTGTATGTAGAGGATGTAAATTATTTAGTATTGTGAGAGAATGAGCTAAGGACTCTCTATCTCCATTGCAGGTATCTTATCTTTTCCATATCTATATATTCTCTATTCTCGTATCATCGTCATCGTCTTCAATATTCCTCGCATCTGCTGTCTTGGGCTTATCGCACGTCGCTGCATTTAACAGTCGTCGCGAAGTACTTCAATGAGTATCTCCACCCATGTATACATGTGTTCTTTTTATGCACTTCTACGTGATGTTGATGACTTCGTGTGCTCGTGAAGGAAAGGACTGATCTGATAAGCTGCAGGAAGAATTCTGTGACTATACGTATTAACGGAAAAAAAAAAATTATTCGTCAAAGTGAAGAATTTGGTGTTCTGTTTGACAAAAAAAAAGGAGAAAGGGATTGTTTAGTCTATTCAGGAGAACTGGAACTAGTCACCGCGCTGAGGTGCTGTGAAGAAAAGAAAAGACTGTTTATTTCCAATGCTGTGTTGTGAAGTGTTGAGGTAAACAGTAACTGCGATTATATATATATATATATATATATATATATATATATATATATATATATGTAACACGAAGATATCCGTGGATCTACATGCTTCCTGAAATCGAATGAACGTTGCTTTAGCAAGCTGGTCAGGACCGACGGCGAGTAACCCGGTTTCAAGAGAAGACGACACAACCAAGGTACATATCGTTCGACATATACCCACACACGCATGCACACACGCATTAATGTGCAAATCTTGTTAGTAGCCTGGTGTGAGTCAGTGAGTAAAAGCTTTTTCATAATGCATCGTCTATCATCATTACCACATTGACCACCGATCATTTCATCGATCATTTCATAGAACTTTTCCATAATAAATGTGTTCGAACTTGTCATCGGGCTCTTCGTGTCTGATAGTCTGAATCAGAACACGGGGTGAGTGAACAATCCACACGCACCTCACCACATCCACACCCCTGCAGTGTGACAATATATATATATATACTTTTAAACAGAGACCTTGACAGTGGAATATCCCATACTGGTCAGGATGTAGCTGGCAATAGTATTGTTAATATTACTTGTTTCACAATGTATTCTTTTTGTGTTTAAAAGGGAGTCTGAAGGCAAGGTATTGAATATGTATGGTGTTTTTAAGCTATGCACGCTCTAGAGTTATGCATTTTATACAGGGGAGATAATGGTGACCGCCAAGATCGTTCCACATACGTTTCTGACACAGGTGTCAAACACACAGAGAGAGAGAGAGAGAGAGAGAGAGAGAGAGAGAGAGAGAGAGAGAGAGAACGAACGAACGAACGAAAGATTTTATTCGGTATAGGCCCTGGCCCCTTCCGATTAGGGTACAGTCAACCAATAACAATTCATACAGTAAGGTAGCATGATATAGTTAAAAAATGAGAAGCTGGTCAGATAAGCACGCTAACTATAGAAAAGCAAAACGACCGTTGGGTACAATTAGCTGACCATTGTTACGCGTCTCTTAAAGACCTTGTATAAATATACACATTATGTTCTTCAATACTTAAAAAAAAAAAAAAAAATGTTAGCCATGAGCAAAACAGCTCACAAGAAACAATGGTATTCAAAGAATTTCTGGGGAATGCATTCATATCGTAAATCGTTCAGCACAGTAGGAGATGCAATCCGTCTTCATTTGTGTTTTTGCATAATGGACATAGTATACTAACTTTACCGGTATGCACATATCAATACTATTGCGTTTTAATGTCTGAAACTCCTAACCTAATCTAAATCTTGTCAGATAACTTTTAATATGCCTGTCAATATCAAGTGAGATTTATTTTTTGCACATCTAACAGATGTCTTAAAAGTTCTATAAAATGAATATCGCTCACTGTTCTGTATGTTTTCATGCCAACTTTGCCATCGATTATCAGTCAGGCTTTTCCAAAGTCGCTTCATAAACGCACTTACATTTCCAGCCCCCTTGATTCATTCAAACAAACACAAGTCCATTATGAAACAGAAAATCTCAAACACCTGAAAACCCGCGATCTTTTACCACGCGATTCCACTCCCAGAGACATCTTATATGCTTTTAGCGACAATCTGTCATCATCCATCTGAACACTCTTCCAGTATCTAATGCACCGCACAGATGAATTGAAACAGAACATAAACTTATTCATTAGGAGTCTTCATGTGAACCCTTCTGAAGTGCCAATAAATGAACTCTATTCTACACGAACAGCAGATTTATCTAGGTCCCAGATCTAGGCACAATACTGAGCAACCGGTTGAACCTGAGCATCAAAGAGTGATCTTTTCTGAAAACCACAATATTACTCTTTTTCGTATTTACTTTTAGCTGAAATTTAGAAGCAACCTGTCTCAAATTCTGTAACTGAGTCTGGAGGCCAATTGGAGTCTCAGATAATAAGGCAATATCGTCAACAACAAACAAAAATAAAGTAAACAAAACAAAAGTATCAATAAAATCAGGAGAAAGTGTTGCACTGTGTCTTCCTTATGCTATAATTTCTAAAGCTAATTTTAAATAAATGTTAGCGAACCGCCTAGAGAAACGTGGACAAACGAGTCACAAGACAAAACACAACGCGTTTCGACCTCTTAGGTCTTCTTCAGGTAGGCCAAGCGAATAAAATAACGAAAATTCACTTAGCTTTGATCGCTTCAGAGTTCAGCGCAAGGAAGAAGGCGTTCTAAAGCTAATTCGTTAAGTTTCAAAATGGAGTGACTGAGGGCGGAAAATGAAGCAAAATATAGAAAGAGAGGGGGTTAGTTACTGCCAAGGATACAGACAAACATAGTACGGGACTAGACACAGTGCATTTCGACCTCTTGGATCCTATTCAGGCGAAAACAAATAACACCCAGGGCAGTGAAAACGAAGAACAAGAAGCCACTTATCTTCTCCTATTCGCCTCGCGTTCACAATGGCCACTGGACGGAAAGAGGCCACCCAGGAGGGGATCTTGGGAGAGGAAATAGTGAGGGGGGGGGGGGGGGGGGGGGGGGGGGGGGGGGGGGGGGGGGGGGGGGGGATAAAATAAACGGCTTAATGAGTGGTGATGGTGATGAGAGTAGTTATGGGTGGGAGGTTGTGTGTAGGGGCATGGGTAATGCTAATAAACCAGAGATGATGGAATATATATATATATATATATATATATATATATATATATATATATATATAATACATACAAATAATAATAAAATAATGACAATAATAGCTAAATGAAAATGAAATCAAATAAACAAATAAATAGAAATATCAATCAGTCAATAAATAAGTAAAGTAAAAAAAAAATGTATAGTAATAATATTAATAATAATAATAATAATAATAATAATAATAATAATAACTAGATTATTAAAAAATGATACAGATTATACTAATAATAGAAATAATCATAATGATAATAACAATAATAATAATGATAATAATGATGATGATGATGATGATAATAATAATAATAATAATAATAATATAATAATAAAATAAATGGCAGGTGACTTTAACTTCTGTATATGTATGTGTGTGTATTGGTGGAGGATGTTGCTGACTGGTGTGGAAGTGGTGAGTACGTATATTTGTGTTGCTGTTGGGTGTGATGACTTGGGGATGTAGCGTACCAAGATTGGCAATGAGATGGGTCTCTCGTGATGTACATTGCCAAGACTTTCACATGGTTGATGTGTGCTGGGGGTGGTTGAGTTGTAGGGCAACGGGTTGGGTCGGTGGTGGCGCATGTCAGCCAGGTGTTCAGAGATGCGTCTCTCAAGTGTGCGAGATGTTTCACATATATAGATCTTGCCAAACAGCTGGCAGTGGATGGCGTATACAATGTTGTAGGTCTGGCGGGAGAATGTGTAAGAGACCTGTAGGATGGTGTCTGGTGTGGTGAGGGGGCAGATTTTGCAGTTACGTTTTGAGCAGGGGTGAGTATCTCGTGGTGTAGGTGTGGAGATTCTGTTCAACTGGACCGCACGAAGATCTCTTAGGATTTTTATCACGTTTGAACGTGATCATGGATCTTGTATGGAGGGCCGTTTTGTGGTTTTGTACAATGTGCCAACTGGATTTGAGAAACCTGCAGATGGGAAGGGTGTGTTGGTGGAAGAAGAGGTAGGCAGTGGGTCTGTCTGTCTCCTCGAATGCTGGTTTCCAGAGCAGATGTTCTGGATATTGGCAGTGGTGTGGCTGAGAGCTTCGTTGATGATGGAACTGGGGTATCCATGGTTTGTGCACAATTCTGACATTTTGGCTGCTTGTATATTGAAGTTCTCTTCAACGGAACAGAGTCTTTGAAGACGGAAAAAAGTTGTGAGTATGGAATGCTGTCTTTAGTGTATGGGTGGTGCCAGGATGTATAGTCTAGGTATACATGTGCATCAGTGGGTTGTAGAAAATGGAAGCTTTGAGTAGGCCATATTCCAGGGAGATGGTAATGTCTAGGAAGGTAAATGACTGTGAAATGGTGTATTGAAAAAAAATAAGAAAGAATTCAATCACGATACCACCACCATTCTTAAATAGCTCACCAATCAAACTGTCAGGACCCTCAGATTTTCCATTCTTTAATTTTCTCATCACGAATAGAATCTCCTCTTTTGAGATGGGAATATCCGAGCAGATTGCTTCATTAAACACTTTTGTGTCTGCTTCATTGCAAACATCGTTTCCTAATAGATTTTTTAAATTTGGTACGATTCTTTGGTAGAAATGTTACTGTGTATATAAAATGTCTTTACAGAAATACCATGACCATTTTCCAAAATTCATTCTGGTCATGAACGTAGTTGATTAAATCATCGAGTAACGATTTTTTGTTTGTGCTCTGTTTCCTTTCTCTGCAACATATTTTTGTATTCTCGTCTAGCCTTACAACATTTTACACAGTCTTTACTATCAAGGGTTCTGCGAAACACTCTTAGAAGTTTTGTCATGTTTGTTTTGATCATTTTACATTCGCGATCAAACTGTGAGTCATTCCTTCCCCATGGGTTTATTCATATGTTCTTGAAATTAGAAACGTCATCGTACTATTACATTCGTTATCTGTTTCTTGTATATATTTCAATAGATCATTTTTTTGTTAGACAAATGATCCCCCTCCCCCTCTTGATCTCCCCTGCACTGTAAACTGTATCGCTGGTTTACAGAAGATTTTGTAATTTTCAAATGCAGAAGAGCAAAGATTTTCAACAAATTTTCAATGAGACAAATGAAATCAAATGACAAAATATAACCAATAAAACTGTGGTCCTTTAACTTCGACAATAAGCCCTTTACATTCCAAAGTAAAACAACAGTGACAAAATATAAAAGAATAAAGCTGTGGTCCTTTAACTTCGACAATAAGCCATTTACATGCCAATGTAAAAACGACATGCAGAGTTTAGAATCAAATGCACCATTCGCTCCACAGTGACCCTCACGCACACATCGTATGTTTTCCTGTTTTCTCATTGATTCATTTTGTCCATTTTCACAACAACAATCATCATCCTGAGAAATGTGATGTATTTGGAAATGAACTGGCATACAAAAACCATCACTTTCATCTTTCTCACTACGCTTATATAAATCCATGTGAGGTTGGTTTTTATTATTTTTTTTCCAAACAGGTCACTTGGTGTGTAGTCGACCCACACATACACACACACACATACATATACACACACATGCATATACACACATACATACATACACAAACATTATACATACACATATCAATTATACAGTGAATAGTAAACGTGTATAAAAGTTCCATTCTGTAGTAAACCTGGACACATTATCATTAATTTTCGCATTATATTGTTCTATCTTGTATCTTTTATTCAGCTGCTTCTGAAAGGTAGTTAAGTTAGGTGGGGATTTTTTCTAATATACATTTGTATATATACTGTTTGGCAAACATTATTATAAAGTCAAAAATACTATCTGTATTAGTATGGTTATCCACGTTAAAAAGTACTAATTCACGCGAAATCTTTAAATCATAAACATTTTGACATTTTTCATTGAACATTCTTTCCAAAAAGGTCCAAAAACATCTAATGTATCTACAACTCCAGAAAGAATGTTCAACAGTCTCTTGCTTCATTACATAATGAACAGTTTGTTGTGGCAGATACCCCATTGCACTTAAAAACAACATTTGCTGCAATAATTCTGTGAACAATTCTAATCTGTAGCCACTTTAAATCTAACATCTTTAGTTTTATGTATTTTAAGGGACACCTCTTTCCAAGGAATATCAACATTTAATTTTTGTGTCCATTTCAAACAACAATTAGGTCTTACATTGTCTTGTGTTAAAATTTCATACAGTGATTTTGATCCTTTTGATACCTCATAAATATGTCTTAATGCATTCGGTATGTCCAAAAATCTGTTATTGTCTGTATTTCGTTTTATTCCACTTATTCTGATATATTCTTTAATTGCCATTAAACATGAAACGTGACAAAATCAATCTTACATCCATGATTTCTTGAAAATTCCTCAAATGTCATAAATTCTCCATTAGTCTTGAGAAAATGTTTGATGGCGTACACTCCTTTTCTTATCAATTTATTATGTTTAATTACTACATTACCAATTTTTACATTTTCATAATAGAAAATCGGTTCAGAAAGCAATTGATTCCAAGTTTTGGGTTTTACATTAAAAACGGAATAGCTTATATGCTTTCAGTACATGCATCCAAAAGGTGCTTATGTTTTTATGCTTAAAATCAAAAGCTGTTCCATAGTATTCTAGAAACGAAAGAATCGGGCATATTTCTGTTGCTATACATTTCCACTTATGGTTTGTGGTTTTTAGTTTTTTAATCCATGACAGTTTCAAAGCATAGATATATTTCCTTATGTCAGGTATGTTTAGTCCACCCTGTTTCGTTGTTTTGATAGAAGTTTTCCGACTAATTTTATCTTGTTTTCCATTCCAGACAAACTGAAAGCATAGTTTCTGGAGGTTTCCTATGAAGTAGTCTGGTGGATCTGGGAGTAACATCCATAAGTGTATTAATTTGGACAAAACAAGCGATTTCAAAACAGCTACTCTGCCTATTGGGGTAATGGTTGTTTGTGACCAAATCTTTAACAGTATTTTAACTTCCGAAAATTTTTTCGTTATAGTTAATACTTTCACAATCCTTAAGATCTTGAGTGAACCATATACCTAGTATCTTGAATCTAGGAGGATTCCATATCATTTTTAAGTGAGGGGAGTAAGTTACTTGTGATCTTTTCTTGCTTCCTAACCATACTGCTTGTGTTTTACTACTGTTCATATGCAGTCCTGACACTCTACCAAAGCGATCAAGAAGAAGTATAGTTTTTTCAAATGAAGTTTTATCTCCTACATTAAATAACTGAGTATCATCGGCAAACTGGGAAGTTTTGTGTTCAGTGTCACCGATATTAATTCCTTTGATCAATTTCTCTTCCTTAATCATTATTGCCAAAATTTTCCGCACAAAGAATAAACAAATATGGGGAAAGTGGGTCTCCTTGTCTGCATCTCTTTCTACCTGAAACCACTGGGAAGTATTTCCATTAACAATAACTGTTGACTTTATATTTTTGTAAAACGTCTCAATCCATTGACAAATGCTTTCTCCAAAGCCATATCCTCTTAAGATCTTAAACATAAACTTCCAACTTAAAGAATCAAAAGCTTTTTCAAAATCAATGCTTAGAAGTAAACCTGGAATATTCTTTGCATCTAAAATAAGTAATTAGATCATATATTAATCTCATGTTGTTGCCTATGTATCTGTTGGCCATAAAACCAGACTGATCTTCATTTATCAACTGTGGTAAAACCTTTTTATTCTGTTTGAAATGCATGAAGTACCTATCTTTATAGACAACATTCAGGAGAGATATAGGGCGCCAGTTTTGAATATAATCTTTCGGTTATATCACTTTTGGGAATACAAGTGATCAATCCTTCCTTTTGTGTTGTGGACAGTTCTCCATCCTTGTATGCTTCATTTAAAGCTCTCACTACAAAAGGCCCAATCTGCTTCCAAAAAAAACTTAAAGAAATCAGCACTAAATCCATCTGTCCCTGGACTTTTACCGTTCTGCATGTTTTTTTAATGCAAAAACCTGCCTCCTCTAAAGTAATTTCGCCTTCTAATAATTGCTCTTCTTCTTTCGATAGTTTAGGAACATTTCTTATAAGGTCTGAGACTTCACATTCTTCTACGTCTCTTTCCTTGTATAAGTTTTCATAAAAACACTTTAACTTCCTTCATGATATCTTTCTGGTTTTCCATGGAATGTCCATCTTTAGTTACTAATCTTGTCATCTGTTTGCTAATATAATTTCTTTTTTCAAGATTACAAAAATATTTCGAAACCTTCTCCCCCTCTGCAATCCATCTGGCTTTTGATCTCAACAATACTCCTTCCATTCTCCTCTCTCATATGACTTCAAGTTCTGTATTCATTTCTTTAAGCATGATAATTTCATTTTCAGTTATATTTTCTGTATTTTCTAATGTTTCAATATCTTTTATTAGTTTGTTTTCATGGTCTCTCATTTTCTTGTTTTTCATAGTAGCATAAGCATCTGTTTTTGCACGGATTTTCATCAGCATAAAATCAAGGAAAAGTTTGTCGGAGACTTGTAACTGTATTTCTGATTTAGGGACATCACTTTATTGTTGTTCTGTCATAGTGAGCAGTTGCATATTCACTAATAACATCAAAAATTTCTGAATTTATTTCTTCTACGTAGTATTTATCCCTAAGTAAAGAGGAGTTAAATTTCCAAAAATATATATTTTTTTTCGGTTTTGCCAAATTTTAGTGTTAATGTTACCATGGAGTGGTCAGAATGGTATCCTGGAAGAATATCAGTATTTTCAAAGTACCAGAACAAAGTGTCTGATAACAGAAAAAAATCGAGCCTACTTTGCTTTAAAGGAGTTGATTTTCTCCAGGTATAGCGTCTGCATTCTGGATTGTTTTCCCTCCAAACATCGGATAATCCACATTCTTCAGTCATTTTCTGTAGTTCTTCTCTAGCTTTAGGATTATTGACCTGTTTATAATTATAACAATCGATATATGGATCTATCGCAATATTTCAGTCTCCCCACTGCAATGATATTATGATTCTTATAACTCTTGATTTTATCTTTTAACACTCTATAAAACAATGGATCGTCTCTATTCGGACCATAAACATTAACTAAAAGTATTTTCTTTTGCATTATAGAGAAGGATACAATCATGAAATTACCATTTTCATCGCGGTATATATTTTTTTATTTTAAATTCGAAGTTATTTGAAAACAGGACAGCTACTCCTCTTGCATTTGATCGAAAGGACGCAAAGAAGCATTCAAATCCCCATTCAGATTTTACATATTTTTCCAATTTATTATTAAAATGAGTATCTTGGAGACAATAGATAGAGAATCTTTTTTGTTTTAGATAGTGAAATACATCTCTTCGTTTAATACATGTCTCCCAGACCTTGGCAGTTTAAATGACAAAATCGTGATACTATCCATGGTTGGTAATACCTTTCTTTACTAAAACAGCTGTAAGCACAAGAACCAAGTCAAACATGGGATAACGAGTGTCCAGGTTTTCACAGTTTGTTTGTAAGCTCAAGTAATGAGGACCAATAGCAGAAAATGTTACTTGATAAAATTCACTAGGGAGAAACAAAAGAAACAAATTTCTTTCACAGACATTGCCCATCGTTTTCAAAACACAGTTTTCACCATAAAACACACACGCATACATCACAAAAGGTTGAACAATTCTAGAGGGGGAAAAAAAGCAACAAATCAGAAAATTTCAGGTGCCGGTGATGATCGTTGATTCACGGCAGAAGAAGCGTCTCTATGAGCAGAGTCATGTCATAGCGTTAAGATTTTTCACGAACTTCATATTCATAATATTTACAATTGACAGCAATCGGAAACATTCATTATCTTTAAGCGTTCCATCCATGAATAGATGGTAACTCCCACAAATAGTAGGCTATTTGTCCTGATCGTCCATATTTTTCCATTTAAACGTTTGATATGGAGAACTGAATAGTAAAGATGACATGTTAATACAGCGATGGGTCTTCCTCTAGAATCAAATAAACATGTACATGGCTAGAAACGATAACATGTTGACAATAACAAGGAAACAAGGTTCAATCTCGTTTCCAAAGCTCATTTAGTGTTTTGCTGACCAGTAACATAAAACGTCTTTGTATTCCGTAAAATATAATGTATTCCTTTTTGATCATCCCTCTAAGTCATATATTTTTTTAAGGCTTCAATTCGTTCACACAGAGTTTGCTTTTGTTCTTTTAAAAGCTGGTTTTCATGTTTTAAGTCCATCACTTCCTCCCTCAAAGATGCCACATCCTCATGCAGACCCGCACACATGTCCTTCACGTCTTTCACATCCTTTTTCAGTTCATCAAACTTTGAGTTTAAACTGGTAAGAGATGCCATAATGTTTTCCAACACTGGGTCACCAGATGTCTTAGATGAGGATCTGGAAGAACCAGCAGCTGGGTCTGTCTCAGCTTTCAGTCTTCCCAGCAGATCCAGGTTCGGGGTTCAGTTCCACATCACCACAGCGATGCAGAAATACGCAAAGGTACAAAATAATAGACTAGGAGAAAACCTACGATGACACTGTCTCGTAGTCTTAAAATGTTCAATGTCTGAATGAACATAGATTTTTCTCTGCGATGCTCGGCGCGACATGAATACGATGTATATTGATATGAATCTGCCACAAACGAATCGAAAGGCTAAAGTTACCTCCGGCATGGTCGCCTCCAACACGTTTACAGATTCAGGGAAAGGCTCACGTTCCAGAAATTCGACTTTTAAGATGGAGCTCCTGTCAGCAGGTGTTTACATTGGACAATCGGAAGTACACCACCCCGAGAGAGAGAGAGAGAGAGAGAGAGAGAGAGAGAGAGAGAGAGAGAGAGAGAGAGAGAGAGAGAGATTATGTAAAATACGATTTTCGTATTGTCGGTGTTTAAACTTTGAGGGGATCGTTGCTGTTGTTGTCTTAGTTGTTTTTGTTGTTATGTCACGTCTGTCGATCGAGTTGGCTGAAACAGACTTTTTGTGACTCATTAATCTAAAAAGTTTAGAATATAAAAAGCGTAAAGAAAGGATACTAACATATTTGGACCGTGGATCCTTCAGAATGTAGGGACAATGTGCTTCATCTTCATAATCGACACAGTCAGCCCTGAAGTCACAGGAGAAATGTCTGTAGAGTTCAGGCCACACAGACGCTGAACAGTTCCACTGTTGATGTTTCACCTGCTGTGGTTTTAAAGTGTTTAGATGAAAAGAAAATACTACCTTAAGCATATCAGTGCAACCACCTCGCAGGCAATTGTATGCTATTGATATAGGGATGCTGCTAGTTGTCTTATTATCACGCATTTCATTGTGTTTGATTCTAGTGGGCATTTTGCTTTCTGGAAAGATAAAAGAAAAATTTTTGTAGTTTGGCGACTTCAGCATGATCATTTTGTGTCCACATTCACAAGCAAACACGCCAATCCAAGATTCATAGGCACTGATTCCTGACCAGATGAAACTAAAAAATGTCACATGTCCATTGGGTGGATTCATTGTTCTGCATATATAGAAAGCAAAATCCAACTTGCGAGGCATCTGTATGTATCCTGTAAAAAAAGCGGTCAACACAGTCAATATGTGATGCATTTGTTTAATGGGACAAAAAGTCCGTCCATTACGTCACTTTTTATCTGCTAATGAATATTGTAAATCGCTATGAGTTGTCTTCACAATTTGTAGCGTCATAGATAGTCTGTTTTACTGCGTACATACATGTGTAGATTAGGCAAACTCGGAGAAAACTCTGTCAGAAAGGAAGAACAAAAAAAACAATGTCTCAAGCACCAGCAACACCTCACCAGAACTGACAGTCTAATAACTAACCATATCTTGAGACATACAGTTTTGATAAATAAATAAATAAATAAGTGAGTACAACACACTGCTAATTCCACACACACACACACACACACACACACACACACACACACACACACACACACACACACACACACACACACACACACACACACACACACACACACATCTTAGGTTTAAATATAACAACTATTTTGAGGACTGATCCTCCAGTGCCCGAGAGGTAGGTAAAAAAAAAAACTTTTCAGAACCCCTTAGTGAGCTTTCGCCCCATTGGAGATGGTCTCCTGCTTTGGAGACTATAAGCTTGCTGAAGGTTCATTTTGAGAAGCATTTATTTATTCCCCATTCACCCACTCAAGCACATACTGTCAGTTAGGCAGAATCATCTACCACTGCAGATATGAAGGCTTATCACCCCCCTATTTCTATAATCTGAGACATAAGAGCAAGCTTTGTTTATAATTCAATATTTTTTTGCAGTCATTGCAACACCTAGCTGCTCTGTAAGTTGCTGGAATGGTGCTCGGTACTTATCCTTGGAATTTATTGTTTCATTGTAATTTAGTCCCTTGCGGATTCATTCCAAGAAACTGGCCCTCAGCACTTGTGTCTTAAGAGGTTATCTTTTATATTTTCTACTTTTCACAAGAAAATGTGTAGCTTGTTTTGCTCTTTCATGATTTTCTTTTGCTTCTTAGGTGGCACCTTTAGTTAGTTTTTTGAAAAACTCAACAAACATACTATGGTATTGCACACCAGCCTTTTTCTGGTATAGCATTCTTCTTAAAACCGAAAAGGCAGAGGAGTCAAATTACCACTTTCCGCGGTCACTGAGGAGAAAAACAATCAGGTTTCGAAATACCGGTATCTGACCAGGAGTTATATGTTAGTGAGCTTTCTCCCCATTGGAGATGGTCTCCCTCTTTGGAGACTATAAGCTTGCTGAAGGTTCGTCAGTTAGGCAGAATCATCTACCACTGCAGATATGAAGGCTTATCACCCCCCCCTATTTCTATAATCTGAGACATAAGAGCAAGCTTTGTTTATAATTCAATATATATATATGTATATGTATATCTCCCGTGTCTCCCTGATGAGTTCAATCCAGCGGACGAAAGGCCTCAGAGCATGCAATACATATAGATCTGTTTTCAAGAAGGTTTACGATAGTTCCCTCAGGCAGCTAGTGAAGGGTTTTCGTATTTATAATATATATTTCCCCATTTTTCTTCATCTTCAATTTGTTTTTTTTTTCTTTTTTTTGCAAATCTTTGCCAAGTCATTACTATAATGATGGAAGAATTGTTAGCCAGCACTTGTTTTTCCCCACTACTTAATTGTTCAGCATTATGTTGTTTGGTCAATCAGTGGGCTATCTCAGACTGTTCTATATTTTTTTTTATCTCCCTTGCATCCTTGAATGGATCCTCAAGCATAGGCTCAGAGATTGTCCCCCCACATTTTATACTGTTTGCTTAATGTTTTTAGTTTTTCAGCAACATTTTTCATCTCCACACTTTCGTTTTCTTTTATTTACTACCTTTCGCTGGCTGCTTTGGGGGTGCTGTTGGATTCTTTTTTTGAAACCCTTGGTGGTGAGAACACCACAGAATTATGGACTGTGCTGTTGTCTCTATTTGACACCAAGAGCACAGACACAAACAGCTGTGTCTCCCTGATGAGTCCGATCCAGTGGACGAAAGGCCTCGGAGCAGGCAATACGTATAGATGTTTTCAAGAAGGTTTACGATAGTTCCCTCAGGCAGCTAGTGAAGGGTTTTCGTATTTATGATATATATTTCCCCATTTTCTTCATCTTCAATTTTTTTTTCCCCAAATCTCTGCTACTTAATTGTTCACATTATATGCATTATATTACATACATACATACATATATATATATATATATATATATCAAGAATAGTACTAAAACGCCTAATAAAATTTTTAAAGTGCTCAACCCCTTGGGGAGCAACATCTGTTAAAAAAGTATGGTAAAAGGTGATTTGAAAACTTCCTTTTACCATACTTTTTTAACAGATATATATATATATATATATATATATATATATAGAGAGAGAGAGAGAGAGAGAGAGAGAGAGAGACTTTCAAATGACAAGACCAAAACAGCAAGTTTTCATCTCACAATGTTTCGGCACTTGGCATATGTATATATGCATATGTGTGTTGAAAGGGGGAAAAAAAGTTTTTTCATTCAATGCCTACCTTACGCTGAAGAAATCAAGCTAAGTGACAAACTTGTTCATTTTCATTTTCCTCTTTGTTTGTCTTGCCTGAAAAAGACCTGAGAGGTCGAAACGCGTTCGTGTTTTGTCTTGTGAGTCTTTTGTAAACGTTTCTCTTGCCGGTTCGCTAACATTTGTCTAAGAGTTATGTATCTACCAAGACTGTCTAATTCATTTTGGTAATGTATTTTGTAGTAATTAAGTGTTCTTTTAGGGAGTATTTTTCCTTATTGAAGTATTTATCTGTATGCACATATCGTCAGCATACTGCACGGCTGTGATATGTTTGCTTATACGTTTTAAAAGATTACAGAGTAAAATGTTAAACAACACAGAGCCTTGTGGAATTCCCATTTGTAGTGATTTAAACTCAGAGTATGTATTTTCTATTTTAACTTGCAGCTTTCTGTCTTGAACAAATTCTCTGATATAATAATAAAGAGATTGCCAAATAGACCTATGTTTCTTAATGTATATAACAATACAGCAAACCAAACGCTATCAAAAGCTCTTTTAACATAAAAAAATGAGGCCAAAACGCTTTTTCTTTTTTTTTTTTTTTATATTGGTTGTTAATTTGTGTGGTTATTTTAACTATATGATCGATGACTGAACTTTCTTTCCGAAAAACCGGCTTGATTGTGTGGTATTACGTCATAGTTATCACAACAATTTATCAATCTATTCTGTTCATTAGTTTAGAGACATGAGAGGGTACAGCTATGGCCGGTAACTATTTACATTTTTTTTTCATATTTGCCATGTTTTAACATAAAAATTATTACTGACTGCTTCCATATTCCTGGCATAATACCCTCTGACCCAAATCTGTTGAAATGTTGTTTGCAAAAAATTTATGAAATTTGTGTGTTAAGTGTTTCAACATATGATTTGTAATTGTGTCTAACCCCAAAGATGATGCTTTGTTAGTTAATGAAAAAATAACATAATTCACCCTCCTGCATATAATACTTATATAGGTACATAAACCAAATCACTATTTGCATGTTGCTCATCATAGGGATGTTTGTTTTCTTTCTCTTCTTGAAGCTCTCTACATTCTGGTGAAAGATTTTTCCATTCGCATTGTTCTTGAAAATGTATCAGCAAATGATTCTGCCTT
>JADBJO010022549.1:12500-27766 GCA_016801955.1 Conus betulinus | reverse complement strand
AATATGTAGGCAAGTGGTAAAAATCGGATTTCGAGCCACAGGACCACCTTGACAGTGATCGAGTGTCTAAACCACTGCTCCACCGCTGTGTCAAACTGAGCGCACAACGTAGACGAGTCGATGGTAGAGGGACAGGGGAACGAAGAAAAGACAGAAGAGAACAGATGGGAAAGGGAGGGAAGGGACAGAAGTATGGGGAAAAGGACAGTGGGAAAATGCAGTTGGGTGGGGGGGGGGGAGCAGGAAGAGAGGCGCGGTACAGGTGGGGGGAGGGAGGTGACGGGAGAGCAGGGAGAGAGGGGAGGTTCAGGTGGGGAGAGGGAGGTGATGGGGAGAGCAGGGAGAGAAGAGTGGTACAGGTGGGAGGAGGAGGGAGATGAAGGGTGAGCAGGGAGAGATAGGGCTGTACAGGTGGGGAGAGGGAGGTGAAGGCTGAAGGGAGAGAGGGGAGGTACAGGTGGGGGGAGGGAGGGAAGGCTGAAGGAGAGAGGGGTGGGGGAGGGAGGTGAAGGGTGAGCAGGGAGAGAGGGGGGGGTACAGGTGGGGTAGAGAGGTGAAGGGTGAGCAGGGAGAGAGGGGAGGTACAGGTGGGGGTAGGAGAGGTGAAGGATGAGCAGGGAAAGAGGGGAGGTACAGGTGGGGGGGAGGGAGGTGAAGGGTGAGCAGGGAGAGAGGGGAGGTACAGGTGGGGGGGAGGGAGGTGAAGGGTGTGCAGGGAAAGAGGGGAGGTACAGGTTGGGGGAGGGAGGTGAAGGGTGAGCAGGGAGAGAGAGGGGAGGTACAGGTTGGGGGGGAGGGAGGTGAAGGTTGAGCAGGGAGAGAGGGGAGGTACAGGTGGGGGGAGGGAGGTGAAGGGTGAGATAAGGGAGCGAGCTGAGAAGAGGGACAAAACGGATGGGAACAGAACAGTGGGAAAAAAGCGGGGGGGGATGGGGGGATGGGATCAGGGAGACACTGACACTGTCACTCACACTGACATCTTTTTTTAGTGACATTGGCTAATGGCCTTTTTGTCAAGGGGTACAATGTCTTTTTGTTTTTGCACACACACACACACACACACACACACACACACACACACACACACACACACACACACACATATCCTTCCGTCTTGTATCACACACACTCACACACGCGCACTCACACACGCGCGCACGCATACACACACACACACCCACACACACACACACACACACACACACACACACACACACATATATATATATATATATATATATATATATATATATATATATATATATATATCGAGAGAGAGAGAGAGAGAGAGAGAGAGAGAGAGAGAGAGAGAGAGAGAGAGAATACATACAAAAAAAACGTAGGCATACCAACCACACACTCTTCATTATTATTTTTTTTAAGCTTTCGCCTTTTATTTAGGCTTCTTCAGCATCAGTACATCTTGTTTCACATTGCGCATTGAAACAAGATGTACTGATGCTGACGAAGCCTGAATAAAAGGCGAAAGCTTTTAAAGAAAAAAGTGTGTGTGGTTGGTGTGCTTGCGTTTATTTTTGTACTCTGTGACTGGCCAGTTTCTGGATCAGCAGTGCACCCACACATCACTGAGTGGTGTCCAGCAGATTCGAGGGTTTTGCCTTATATATATAGCTGCTCTGTAAGTTGCTGGAAATGGTGCTCGGTACTTATCCTTGGAATTTATTGTTTCATTATATATATATATATATATATATATATATATATATATATATATATATATATACATATATATATATATATATATATATATATATATATATATATATATATATATATATATATAATGGAAGAATTGTTAATCTGCACTGTTTTCCCCCACTACTTTATGGTTCAGCATTATATTTTTTGGTCAATCAGTGGGTGATTGCATCTCTTAGGAGATCCAAGGAAAGGTTGTTCTACACAATTCTTAGCCGCTGACAATGCTTGGGTTATTGAACAGCAGAGCTGACCACTCAGACTGTTCCATATCTTTTGATCTCCCTTGCATCCTTAAATGGATCCTCAAGCATAGGCTCAAAGATTGTCTCTTACATTTTATACTCTTTACATAATGATTGTAGTTTTCAACAACTTTTCTCCTCTCCACACTTTCGTTTTGTTTAATTCTACTACCTTTCGCTGGCTGCTTTGGGGGTGCTGTTGGATTCTTTTTCGAACCCTTGGCGGTTGGAACACCACAAAAATTATGGACTGTGTGTGTCTCTATCTGACGCCAAGAGCACAGACACAATCAACCGTGTCTTCCTGATGAGTCCGATCCAGCGGACGAAAAATCTCGGAGCAGGCGAAAAAACCTGGGAGCAGGCGATACGTATAGATCTGCCTTCGAGAGGGTTTGCGATAGTTTCCTCATGCAGCTAGTGAAGGGTTTTTATAATTATGATATACATTTATCCATTTACTTCATTTTTTTTTTTTCCCTCTTTCTCTCAATTCAAATCTTTGCCAAGTCATTCTATAATGATGGAAGAATTGTTAACCTGCACTTGTTTTCCCCCACTATTTTATGGTTCAGCATTATATATATATATGTACGGCGCGTACACAGAATACAATCAACGTTATACACCCTCTCGCTGTCAGACAAACCCTGTATTCTGTGGAATTTCTCAGAACCAGTAACTCACAGGAATGTATCCATTTCAAACATGAGCGAGGCAACCCAGCCAAGGAGACTCCGCATCATTGCTGGTCATCTCAAGTGGTGCCTGTTCTGATCCTGCAACACCTGTTAAGCCGCTGGCTGACTGTAGTAGTAGTTTTTTCTTCAGCATCAGTGACCCTCTCCCGTGTGATGGGTTCCATCACGTCTACCTGGAGGCTGCCTGTTTCCATTACCACACCAACAGTTCAATTCTCCGACTGCAAGAACATCCATATAGGATGTTCTCAGAAACGTGAGCTTTATCCGTGCCAGGAGGTCTATGAGATCAAGGGGGAAAATTGATCGAGAAAAATCATAAATTTACCCCCCCCCCCCCCCCCCCCCCCAAGCCCTTCGTCGACTTTGTGTGTTATGATGTTACTACATCAACACCTTTCACAAAAAACACATAGACAGAAATATGCTTTATTATTTAAAATACAGTCGGCGAGATCGGTTCATTTGCATAATCTTCTCTTAGTGGTTGTTCAAAACAACCGTTTTAGAATAATCCACATAAAACCCCGCTTGTCGTCAGCATCTTCATGTCCCTAATCCACCATGGTTTCTTTTGGGGTGTTTTGATCTTTCTTTTTCTTTACTTGAAGTATATTTTACGATTTACGGAAACATGAAAACAAAACATTGGTTGAATTCGTTGACCTTTATCCAATAACAATAATACTTCTTCGATGCAAGGCATGGTAGAAAAGTGCCCGGGGTTTCAAAGACAAGTCACCAGTTGTATCAACGAGGTCAACATCGTACAGGAAAGCGAATGAGACGACTGCTGTGGTAACATAAACAAAACGCGTGGGTACTAGAACTCTGATTAGTTGGTTTATCCAGCTGGAACCGGTTTAAACTGGTCAGCGGATATCGAAACTGGATGACAGAAGTCTCGTCTCCAAACGGCCTAATTGCTTTCTGCTCTTCAACAAAGGCAGCATTTCTGATGACCAGCACCATCAGAACAATGATCCAGTGCTTTCTGCTCTTCAACAAAGACAGCATTTCGGATGACCAGCACCATCAGAACAATGATCCAGTGCTTTCTGCTCTTCAACAAAGACAGCATTTCTGATGACCAGCACCATCTGAACAATGATCCAGTGCTTTCTGCTCTTCAACAAAGGCAGCATTTCTGATGACCAGCACCAACAGAACAATGATCCAGTACTTTCTGCTCTTCAACAATGACAGCATTTCTGATGACCAGCACCATCAGAACAATGATACAGTGCTTTCTAGGACTTTGGACAGTGCAGTGCAGACCAAAGCGCTGCCTATTTATTGATACTGGTTGAGAAGAAGAGGGGAAGAGATATTTTCATTTCATGGAATTTAACTGAAGAAGAGAGCAAAGACATTACTGCACTTCTTGAAAGATTCGAACAACACACAGCTCCCAAGAAAAACACTGTTTTTGCACGATACATTTTTCAAGAGAGAAAACAACAAAATGGAGAAATGTTTGACAGCTTTGTGACAGATTTGAGAAATGTTGCCGAAGACTGCAACTATAACAAGCCGGATGAGATGGTTGGAGATAAAATTGTCTCTGGTATTCGACATTCGAGAGAAACTTCGCACAGAAGGTGATACTTTAACTATGGACAAAGCCATTCAAATAGCAAGTGCGCATGAAACAACAAAGGAATGCTTAAAGCCAATGGAAAAAGAGGAAGCATCTGCAAATGTGGATGCTGTTGCACGAAAACTATCACAACAGAAGGGCAAACATTCACAGTTTGGAAAAACTGTCACACTGAACTCGTGACAAATATATATGCAGGAAGTGTGGTGGCAAACACAACACAAAAAACGTGTCCTGCTTTTGGACAGATGCACCATTTTTGCCACAAACATAACCATTGGTTTCCGTTTGTATGGCAACAAAAAGCAGCAACCTAGCAAGAAATCAGTCCACACAGTGGACGAAAGTGATAAAGCGGAAGCATTCTTGTTTGTTAACACAATTACATGTAGAAAAGACAAAACCTGATACAGTATACGCTGACATTTCAACAGATACAGGTGACACACACGGTTCACAGGTCAATGTCATTCCGTTAAATGTGTACAGAAAATGAACAGTCCGCCTCCAGTGACACCTTGCTCAGACAGACTTGCAGGCTATACAGGACAACAACTGAAAATCGTTGGCTGTGTACCGATAACAATAATGTACAAAGGACAAACATTCCAAGGTTCATTTCATGTTGTCGACACGTCATCACAAGCCCGTCCTGGGTCTACAGGCCTCACTGAGACTACAACTAACCCCAACCTTGTACTTTAGATTAAAAATAGTCCAGACCCAAAGAAAGTATTCTACAAGAATACCCAGACGTTTTCTCAGTGTGAGGTGACTATTGACATAAAGGATGATGCAAAATCTATTTTACATCCCCAAAGGTGTGTCACATGCCGTCAAAGAAAAACTCTAGCATGAATTGCAGAAGATGGAAGAAAATGAATTTATCACAAAGGTAACAGAACCTAGAGACTGGGTCAATTTTTTAATCATTGTTGAAAAACCAGATGGAAAGCTTAGAACATGTCTTGACCCGAGAGATTTGAACAAGGCGATAAAACGTTCCTACTATCCAGTGCCAACGCTGGAGGACGCACTTTCAAAACTGGAGCCAAATTCTCAGTAAATCGGATGAGCAATCTAGATATTGGCAACTAAAGCTGGATCAAAAATCATCCTACCTCACAACATTCAATACACCATTCGGACGTTACAAATTCAACAGACTTCCTTTCGGCATCATCAGCTCACAGACATCTTTCAGAGAAAATGGACGAGGTCCAGTGATGTTGCAAGAAGACAGACCTGTTGCCTTTGTATCAAAGTCACTTACCCCCACTGAGCAAAATTACGCCCAAATAGAAAGAGAACTCTACCCATTGGTTGTAACCGCTTTCAGCAGTTCCTAAATGGTCTAGAGTCAGAGTTCAAACAGACCACAAGCCACTGGTTATCATAGCAAAAAAAAAAAACCCACTTACTAAGGCACCACATAAACTTCAGAGAATGTTGTTACAACTACAGAAAGATGACCTTGAAGTCATCCATGTACCAGGCAAAAACGTCCCTGTGGCAGATAGTCTCTCCCGAAAATTTTTGCCCGCAAAGCAGTTGACACATTCTCGTGCAAAACGTACACAATTGCCGAGGAAAAACAGCACACAGAGGTATGCAACTAAAACATCTATTGAAGCGACGGATTTCACGCGGGAGAAAGATTTTGTTTCAGAAAATGGCCTACTAGATTTTTGTTTTGAAGAACAAGTTCAGAGACCAAAATTTCCTATTCTCGCTCTATACAGTTCTAAAGAGATCATTTTGCTGGACATTCATGATCGGAGACACTGCACAAACTTACTTGTAGCACAAAGTAACACACAAGTCAGCCCAAAATAGGTAAACTTCAACAATTTTTACGCTGGTCGTACTCAATGTCCTAGGCAGTCGCCATCTTGAACGTGAATCCGAGAGAGAGAGAGAGAGAGAGAGAGAGAGAGAGAGAGAGAGAGAGAGGATGGGGTGGGTGGGGGAGGTCTGGCATTTCAATGCCAGACTAATATTTCCTGCATTAAATGTATTGAGGCTTGCTTGACCAAAGACGAACGAATGAAAGGAGCATGTGCCAGGTTTTGTTTCTGCCATGCTCACACGTTGCAGGCCACACACCTGTTGTACGTTTCGTAGCTCTAGACCAGCTGGCCAGAATTCTCGCTTGCTTGGCGAGTTGAACTGTTTCGTAGCACACCCTAGCGGCGGACAGGGCGAGGAGAAGACGAGATTTCTCTAGACTGTGGCCATAGGCCACAATTAGGATTTGGCACCAAATCACTATATAACCCGTGAATGCATATTGAGGCCCAGCATAAGTTTGGAGCTAGCATTTGATATTAAACTAATAATTGATTAAACACACACACACACACACACACACACACACACACACACACACACACACCCTGCATACACATAATTTCACTTCTTTTGGGGGATTTCCACCGATGACGTCATATACAATCTTCAAATACATGAACTTCCACCCAGCTGACGTTACATTTCAGGCTTTGGAAATCACCTTTGACCCTGTCTGCGCCATTCCTCATTTGATTTTAATCTGTCTGCTGGGCACCACCTGGCTTGTAGCTTGATGGTCATACAGAAGAAAACGAGGAGAATTAACTTTCACACACAATAAAATTCCCGAAAGAATGTAAATGCGCCAGTCTATAAATACTCGATTTCTTTAGTAAGGCCTTAGCGCATTACTTGTTGGTGTGCAGCCACTGTTTTGGGGCTGTCTCGCATGCGAGGGAAAATGGCCGACAGTTGTTACGTCTTGTGACTGATGCACAAAATGTGGTGGTGTTCTCTGAGTGGTACAGATAACGATCGAAACACTGACTCTTCATCAGCAAGGAGAGCTTGAAGAAGAAGGCACATTGTTATTTTGAATTTTTACCTTGCGCCCATATCTTCTCTCTCCCTACCTTTCACGTACCTTGTCACAAGATTAAACCCGTCACATTGCGAGTTCTCTCCCCCCCCCCCCCCCCCACCCCCCTCTGGCTGCACACCAAAAATTAAGACGCTAAAGCCTTGATTTAAGGAGTCGAGTATTTATAGGCTGGTGCAGTTGATTGGTTTGAGAATTTTTATTGCGTCTGAAAGTTATTTCTCCTTAGTTTCTTTCATGCCATACGTCAAGGTACAAGCCAAGTGGTTGCACGCAGACAGAATAAAGCCACAAGAATGAGACTATTTGGGGGCTTCCACGTGCAAAGATAGGGTCACGGGTGAATGTAAATGCCTGAAAAAATGACGTCAACAAAGAGAGAGGTCATGCATTTGAAGATTTTGGGGTCATCGACGAAAATCACCCCAAACAAGGGAAACAATTGTTGGGGATCTTTTGATCAATTAATGGCAGGCCTCAAAACGCATACATGGATAACAATGTAGTGTTTTGTTGCAAAATCCTAATTGTGGTGTGTGGCCTCTGCGAAACTCGCCTCCAGTGGCGTGCTTGTAGGCCAGTCCCCAATGCTTTCGGCGTCCAGTGGTGTGCTCTCTTCTTGTTCGACCAATCAGACCGACGCGGGCTGTCCAGTGAAGGCGAGCGTGCGTGTTGTGCTGAGCTCTCAGTCAGGCCACGGCCACCAGATCGTTGGTCGGAAAAGTTGCTTCCCTTGCTAAGCGCGGCTGCGGTTTTACTGGCCACACGCCTCAATTAGTATTTCCCACTGAGACACTCCAATAAAATCCATGTAGCCTTTTGTGGTCTACTATAAATTCAAACAGATAATAGCATTTAATGGTAAACTGACTATTGATCAAAAGAACTGCTCCCACTAATATTTCCCTTGTTTGGGTGGACCTAACCAATGACGTCACAAACACTCTTCAAATGTATGACCTCCCCCTTCGTTGACCTCGCATTCCAGACCTTTGCACTCGCCCATGACCATATCTAATTGTAGCAGTGTATAAATACTCGACTCCTTACGCAAGGCCTTGTCGCTTTTTTTTTTTTTTTTTTTTTTTTTTTTTTTTTTTTTTTTTTTTTTTTGGGTGTGCAGCCACAATAGTATGGCCTTTCCCACGCTGGTCGGAAAAGTTGTTTCCCTTCCTAAGTGACCCTCTGCAGTTCGTCTTGATTCAGTTGAGTCCGAACACCACGATCACGATTTTGCTGCAGTCACTATATAATCAAAGTATGCGTTTTGAGGTGGCGCCGAAATTTGAGCCAAAAATTGATATTAAACTGATGACAGATCAATGATGAACACCCTCCTTCCCCCAACCCCCCCCCCGCCCACCAATCATTTTACTTGTGTGAGGGGATTTCTCCAGCTGAAATCATTCAGGATCCAGAAATACATGAGCTATGCCGTACCTGACATCACATGTCACTCAGGCTGTCGCACTCACCCCTCACTGACCCTATCTTCGCGCCAGGTGGTTTCTACCAACTAGCCCCGTTCCTTTCATTTCAGTCTGTCTGCTTGGAACCACTGGCATATACCTTAATGGGCATATGCATGAAGAGAATGGGAAATCAACTTGCAAACACCATGGAAGTTTTCTGAAAATCGAATAGTGCCAGTCTATAAATACTCGAGTCTTGTAAATTCATGTAAAACATTCAATGTATGAGTTGTCTGCTCACTGGAACTGAAAGGGAGTGTCGTTAAGTCCTACGAATTAACAGAGCCAAGGGAAAGAACCCATCTCATCTGATATGATGGATAGAATGTCGCCACAACAACAGAACTGTCTGTCTGTTTCTCACGGTTTCTGTTTGTGTCTATCTCTTTTCATTCTGCCTCTCGCTCTCTTTCCTCGTCTGTCTGTCTGTTTTGGCTTTGTGCCTTTCTCTGTCTTTTTGGTTGTCTCTGTCCCGTTAGGCTCGGTATATTTATTTTCATTAAGTCTCTTTCTGTCTTTCGTCTGTCTGTTTGTCTGTCTGTCTGTCTGTCTGTCTGTCTGTCTCTCTCTCTCTCTCTCTCTCTCTCTCTCTCTCTCTCTCTCTCTCCTCTCTCTCTCTCTCTCTCTCTGTTTCTTCATATATCTCTTTCTCTCCCCAAACCCCGTCGCTCCCTCCCTGTTTTTCCCATTCTGTTTCCACATACTACTACTACTACTACTACTACTACTACTACTACTACTACTACTACTACTACTACTACCACCACCACCACCACAACAACAACAACAACAACAACAACAAACAACAACAACAACAACTACTACTACTACTACTACTACTACTATCAGTTTCTTCATACTTCTCTCTGTTTTTTCATGATTCTCTCCCTTCTCCCTCCCCTCCCCCCTTCTCTCTATGTTTCCTCACACTTGTATATGTTTTTCGTTCCTCCCCCCACCCCACCCTTCCACATGGAGAAGTGTGGGTACTATCTTGTGCACCGCAGTTTTGATAAAGAATTTGTTTGTTGCAGAGAACAATGGAGCTTTCAGTTGATATGGAGGATTATCAGTGCTTACATGTCATTGGAACGGGCAGCAAGTCTCACTCTTTTTCTCTGTAGTCTGTCTGTCTGTCTGTCTGTCAGTCTGTCTATCTGTATGTCTGTCTCTGTCTTTGTATCTCTTTCTCTCTCTTCCACCCCTCTCTCTCTCTCTCTCTCTCTCTCTCTCTCTCTCTCTCTCTCTCTCTCTCTCATTCGCACGCACACACACACACACACACACACACACACACACACACACACACACACACACACACACACACACACACACACACACACACACGGTTCTCACCATAAAGTAATTTGGTACTACAACTAGCACCCTTGATTCCATTTCCCCTTTAATTTATAGTTTTCATTCCATTTCCTACCCTCGCATTCTTCATTTCGTTTCCTTCCCATTGCATTCTTCATTCCATTTCCCATTGACTGTCGTCTTCTTTCCGATGTTGTTAGACTTGTAGCCTTCGTTCACTTAGAGCTGTTTTCAGCTGGCTGTAGTCTTTATTTCATTTCGTCCCAAATAAGCGTCTACAACAAGGGTCATCTCTCACTCTACTAACTTTCCCATATCGATTCTTCGATAGTATCAGTAGAATTATGCGGCAGGGGATGGGGTAAGAGGGAGGTTATGTAGGTAAACATGTGTCCATGCTGCCTTTCATGTAGACAGAGCAGTGGGATGCCCAGAAGGGTTGGCAAAGTAACTAATTGACATGTGCTCGTAATTATTCTTTCAGAGGGCACCGAAGTATGGTGCGCTAAGAAGAAAACGGGGGACAACTCTGGCAAGCTGTTCGCCATCAAGATCATGGAGAGGGCCAAGAAGAAGAAAGCATTCTTGACCCGGGAACTGAAGGCGCTGAGAGAGATGGCAGACGAACCCCTCATCATCCAGTGTCACGGTGCTTCTATCACCCCGACACATATGAATATCGTCATGGGTACGATGATGTTGTTGTTGCTTTGTTGTTGTTGTTGTTGATGTGATTGTTCTTGTTACTGTAGTGTGTTGTAATCGTTGTTGTTGTAATTATTGTTGTGCTGTGATTGTTGTTGTTTTTTTTCTTCTCTCTTTCTTTCTTCCTTTCTTGCTTGCTTTCATTTCTTTCTCCTGCTCCTTCTCCACCACCTCCTCCTTCCGACATTGGTGCTGGTGTTGCATGTGTGTTAAGTTTTTAATGTTGCCATTTGTTGTTGCTGTTGCTGCTGCTGGTATTTTTCTTCATCTTCTTTTTCTTCTTCTTCTTCTTTCTTTCTTCTTCTTCTTCTCTTCTTCTTCTTCTTCTTCTTCTCTCTTCTTCTTCTTCTTCTCTCTCTCTCTCCTCCTCCTCCCTCCTCCTCCTCCTCCTCCTCATTCTTCTTCTTCTATTGAAGAGACTTGCTATTCATCTCCTTGTCGCTCTGTGTCCAACGAACCGTTGTAGTAACATCTCTGTTCCTGGAGTTGAACAGACGGCACATTGATGTCTATCATATGTCCCTCTATATAATTCTGTGCGTCAGGGGAACACACAGTTGAATTCCTCCTATACGTCTTATTTCTCATGACCACAGATTATGCCCCGGGGCTGGACCTCTTCGACTTGATGAAAAGGAAGAGTTTCTCTGTCCCTGCCCATACGATTTTACCTGGCGGAACTTACCATGGCCTTGGACAAGGTGCACAGGGTACGTGCAACGTGTGGGATGGGGTGTTGGTGGGGGGGGGGTGTTGGTGGGGGGTGGGGTGGGTTGATAGGGGTGGGGTGGTGAGGTGTGGTCCGGTGCAGTGTGGGTGTGTGTGTGGTGGGGTGGTGTGTTGTGGTGTAGTATGGTGTCCTGTGGTGTAGTATGGTGTAGTGTATGGTGTGTTGTGGTGTAGTTTGGTACGGTGTAGCGTGGCAATTGTGTGGTGGTTTGTGGTGTAGTGAGCGTGTGGTGGTGTTGGGTGGCGGTAGTATGGTGTGGTGTGTGGTATGGTGTAGTGTGTGGTGTAGTGTGGTGATCGTGTGGTGCATGGTATGTTCCTCACACATTACCAAATTACCCCAGTGTTGCATGTGAATAGAACTGGTTGTTGATAATGATTGTCGGTGTTGATGGTGTCTTTTATTGAGTATTCATATTGATTGTTTACAGAATGATCTTGTCCACTACAACATCAAACCAGAGAAAGCCTTGCTGTAGTGTTGTCTGTTAATGTGGATTATGGGTGTTGATGTCGTTTGTTATTGATGGTGATGGTGATTGATTACAGAATAATATTGTCCACCACAATATCAAACCTGAGAACATCTTGCTGTAGTATTAATTGTTGATGATGATGACTGTCGGTGTTGTTGGTATCTATTATTGATTGTTTATGTCGATTGTTTACAGAATGATGTCGTCCACCATGACGTGAAACAAGAGAACGTCTTGATGTAGTATTGATTGTTGATGATGATTTTCGGTGTTGCTGGTATCTCTTATTGATTGTTGACGCTGATTGTTTACAGGATGATATCGTCCACCACGACATCAAACCATAGAACGTCTTGCTGTAGTACTGATAGTTGATGCTGATTGTCGGGTGCTGATGGTGTCTGGTATTGATTGTTGACGCTGATTGTTTACAGAATGATATCATCCATCAGGACGTGAAACCAGAAAACGTCTTGCTGGACGAAGAGGGGCACATCCTTTTGGCGGACTTTGGAGTGTGCCATTTCCTTGATAGCAAAAAGGTGTGTGTGTGTGTGTGTGTGTGTGTGTGTGTGTGTGTGTGTGTGTGTGTGTGTGTGTGTGTGTTTGCGCGCGCGCGCACATTTGTGTATGTGTGTGTGTGTGTCTGTGTGTGTCTGTCTGTTGTGTTTCTACCTTTAGGTTTTTCCATACATGTCATCCTTTAGCTCTCTACACTCTATCTGTATTCATGCAGAACAATAACACAACAGATCAGTTCTATTGCAGCCTTGTCTGTAGGCATTGATACCACATCGTTTTATCCTCGACAACAACAACAACGACAACACAACAACAATAACAACAACAACAACACAACAACAACAAACAATGTCAAAATGTATTACTTGATAAGAAATTCTGCCTCTACACTACAGAATAAGATTCCCTTTGATTCATAACCATGTAAACAAAAACAAACAAAAAACAGAAACAAAAAAAAAAAAACCCATCCTCCTGGCATATTCTGTCTTTTGGAATGAGTCTGAAAATATGAAGAAGGGCATGCACTGTGTGTGTGCACTTGTGTTTGCTTGTTATCATTAACTATTGTTTTTTCCCTGCGACCACCATAAACAGACATACGTTTGTTCCTGAATTAGTTGGCTTTATAACCATTAATCATTCTTTGCAGTGTGACTGACTATTACAGTAGACTGGTGTTGATTTTAACAGTAGTTGTTCATATCAGATATCGTTTTCTGTGTGACGAGCTGTGGCAGACTGGTGTTGGTTTCTTCTGACACAGTTATTTATCACCTGCCATCGTTTTCCGTGTGACAACCAAATGTAACTGGCACTACTCATTCATCAGTCACTATGTTGCATTAGAGTTGTGAGAACAGACTGGTGTTGATTTCTGAACAACTGTTAGCTGTCAGTCACTGTGTTCTACATAAACAGCAACTGGTGATTAACAATATTTTAACAATTGTTAGCTATCATTGTTTTCTCCGTAACTAGCAACTGGTGACTGGAACGTATTTCTGAGCTAGTGGTTATTCGTAAGTCGTTCTTTTCTTTGGGGCTAGTCACAATAAACGGGTGGTGTTTGCTTTTTTCATGTTAGCTGTTAATTATCAATCTTGTTTTCCTGCGGATTAAGTTACAACAGATAGGGGTTCTTTTTACACTAGTGATTCATTAACAAATGCAGTACTCGTCTTCCTGGGGTCGAGTAACACGAACCAGTAGTCGTGTTTATCAGTTATGGTCAATTATCAGTCATTGTTTGCCTTGGAACTAGAGACAAACTGTGAAACATTGTGCACAATTCGTTCGTTAGCAGTCATTGTTTTCCTTGGAACTAGAGACAAACTGTGAAACATTGTGCACTATTCGTTCGTTATCTGTCATTGTTTTTCTTGGGACCAGAGACAAACTGAAACATTGTGCACGATTCGTTCATTAGCAGTCATTGTTTTCTAGGGACTGACGATAACACTCTAGTACTGCTGTGTGTCTAACAGAAACAACCTTGGAAAGTGGGCAGTAGAGTTTTATATGCCGATTGAAGTTCTGGAACCGGAACGAAAAGTTTGGAATTGTGAGCTGGTAAGTGCCCTCTCCCTTTCTGGGGGTACTCCTGCTGTGTGTCTAACAGAAACAACTTCTCTCCGCAGTCTCTCTCTCTCCTCTAAGTTCCTCTATGTCCTCCGCCTCCCCTCTCTTTCTCTCTCAACCTCTCTCTCGAAAAGTCTTCTTCTAACACCACTCATTGTCCGAAATCTGACCCCCTTTAACCGCACCGTTTTCAACTTAAGTAAGTGCCCCCGTTTCCCCCTTTCTGCACTCCCCCTCAAATCTCCTCCATCTCCTCCTCTCTCTCCGCACCCCTCTCCTTCCCTTCCTCTTCTGGTCCTCCCTCCCTCTCCCTCTCCTCCTTCGCTCTCTCTCTCTCTCCTCCCCCTCTCTCCCTCTCTCTCTCTCTCCTCTCCTCTCTCTCTCTCTCTCCTCTCTTCTCTCTCTCTCTCTCTAAGTTACTCGATGTTTGGCATCTTAAGACTGAGAGTTCGGTGAGAAATCTGACCTCACTTAACATGAAAATTTTCAATTAAGTGTACCCATGCATGTGATTCTTCAATTGATCTCCCCCCCCCCCCCCCCCCTCCCCCTCTTCCCCTACCCCTCCGGCATCTCGCTCTCCCTCAATTCCTCTCTCTCCCCCTCCATCTCCTCTCCCTCTCTCCCCCTCCTCCCTCTCATCTCCCCCTCTCCTCTCTCCTCCCCTCTCCCTCTCTTCTTAGGGACGGCCTCCTCTCTCTCCTCATCGCTCATATTCTCTCTCCCCTCTCTCTCCTCCTCTCTCTCTCTCTCTCTCCTCTCTCTCTCTCTCGTCTCTCTCTCTCTCTCTCTCTCTCTCTCTCCTCATGAAAAAAAGAAGAAAAGTTACACATTGATTGTTCTGATTTGTCCGCTATGATCCATCACAGCTTGCCAACCAGAATACTTCTTTGTAACTTGCAGTGACCAAACTCTGGCGCTGTGTTGCTCTCTTTTGTTCTTTCGTTCCAATGTCAAGGGCAGATTAGAAGATCAGGCATCACCTCACATCGTCTGTCCTTAAGTACTAATAAATCGAGTCTTGAGATCAGCGTTCTTTTCTCTCTACATTTCTTTCCTTCCTTGTCCTCCACTCTGTCGTCTCCTCTCCATTACAGTTCCCGGTTGTTTTACAAGTAATTTTAGTACCTCCGCAGGTTAAATGGACAAACAAGTTACATGACCAAAAACACGACGTTTTTCGACCTCTTCGGTCTTCTCTAGGCAGATAAATAACATTCAGGACAATAGAAACGACGAACGAGCAAATCACTTATTACTTGTTTTATTCACTTGCTGATTTAATGAGCTGTATGGACACGACATT
>JADBJO010022549.1:0-7500 GCA_016801955.1 Conus betulinus | reverse complement strand
AACAATGATCCAGTGCTTTCTGCTCTTCAACAAAGACAGCATTTCTGATGACCAGCACCATCAGAACAATGATCCAGTGCTTTCTGCTCTTCAACAAAGGCAGCATTTCTGATGACCAGCACCAACAGAACAATGATCCAGTACTTTCTGCTCTTCAACAATGACAGCATTTCGGATGACCCAGCACCATCAGAACAATGATACAGTGCTTTCTAGGACTTTGGACAGTGTAGTGCAGACCAAAGCAAGCGCTGCCTATTTATTGATACTGGTTGGAGACAGGGGAAGAGATATTTTTCATTTAATGGAATTTAACTGAAGAAGAGAGCAAAGACATTACTGCACTCTTGAAAGATTCGAACAACACACAGCTCCCAAGAAAAACACTGTTTTTGCACGATACATTTTTCAAGAGAGAAAACAACAAAATGGAGAAATGTTTGACAGCTTTGTGACAGCTTTGAGAAATGTTACGGAAGACTGCAACTATAACAAGCCGGATGAGATGGTTGGAGATAAAAATTGTCCCTGGTATTCTATCACAAGACATTCGAGAGAAACTTCGCACAAAAGGTGATACTTTAACTATGGACAAAGCCATTCAAACTGCAACTACGCATGAAACAACAAAGGAATGCTTTAAGCCAATGGAAATAGAGGAAGCATCTGCAAATGTGGATGCTGTTGCACGAAGACTATCACAACAGAAGAAGGGCAAACATTCACAGTTTGGAAAACAGTCACACTGACTCGTGACAAATATATATGCAGGAACTGTGGTGGCAAACACGAGCAAAAAAGTGTCCTGCTTTTGGACAGATACACCATTTTTGCCACAAACATAACCATTGGTTTCCGTTTGTATGGCAACAAAAAGCAGCAACCTAGCAAGAAATCAGTCCACACAGTGGACGAAAGTGATAAAGCGGAAGCATTCTTGTTTGTTAACACAATTACATGTGAAAAGACAAACCTGATACAGTATGCGCTGACATTTCAACAGATACAGGTGACACACGGTTCACAGGTCAATGTCATTCCGTTAAATGTGTACAGAAAATGAACAGTCCGCCTCCAGTGACACCCTTGCTCAGACAGACTTGCAGGCTATACAGGACAACAACTGAAAATCGTTGGCTGTGTACCGATAACAATAATGTACAAAGGACAAACATTCAAGGTTCATTCCATGTTGTCGACACGTCATCACAAGCCGTCCTGGGTCTACAGGCCTCACTGAGACTACAACTAACCAACCTTGTACTTTAGATTAAAAATAGTCCAGACCCAAAGAAAGTATTCTACAAGAATACCCAGACGTTTTCTCAGTGTGAGGTGACTATTGACATAAAGGATGATGCAAAATATATTTTACATCCCCAAAGGTGTGTCACATGCCGTCAAAGAAAAACTCTAGCACGAACTGCAGAAGATGGAAGAAAAATGAATTCATCACAAAGGTAACAGAACCTAGAGACTGGGTCAATTTTTTAATCATTGTTGAAAAACCAGATGGAAAAGCTTAGAACATGTCTTGACCCGAGAGATTTGAACAAGGCGATAAAACGTTCCTACTATCCAATGCCAACGCTGGAGGACGCACTTTCAAAACTGGAGCCAAATTCTTCAGTAAATCGGATGAGCAGTCTAGATATTGGCAACTAAAGCTGGATCAAAAATCATCCTACCTCACAACATTCAATACACCATTCGGACGTTACAAATTCAATAGACTTCCTTTCGGCATCATCAGCTCACAGACATCTTTCAGAGAAAATGGACGAGGTCCAGTGATGTTGCAAGAAGACAGACCTGTTGCCTTTGTATCAAAGTCACTTAACCCCACTGAGCAAAATTACGCCCCCAAAGAAAGAGAACTCTACCCATTGGTTGTAACCGCTTTCAGCAGTTCCTAAATGGTCTAAAGTCAGAGTTCAAACAGACCACAAGCCACTGATTATCATAGCAAAAAAACCCACTTACTAAGGCACCACATAAACTTCAGAGAATGTTGTTACAACTACAAAAAAGATGACCTTGAAGTCATCCATGTACCAGGCAAAAACGTCCCTGTGGCAGATAGTCTCTCCCGAAAATTTTTGCCCGCAAAGCTAAACGACGTCAACGACGCTGAAGAATTCAATCTGGCTGTTCGTTCTTTAATGAGACAGCTTCCAGTCACTGATCAGAAAACAGCAGCTGAGAAATGCTACTATCAAAAGACAATCAAATGCAACAACTGAAAGACTACACCCACAACGAGGTGGCCAGAATCCAGAAACCAATGTTACCCCATTGTCATCAACATGTGGAACTACCGAGGGGAACAGCCATAGAAGGTCTCATCTTCAAAGGGGACAAAATCGTCATTCCCAAAGAGTCAAGACCAGAAATGCTCCAGAAAATAAATACATGCTGAACACTTTGGCATTGGAAGAAAGTATTCAGCGAGCAAGAGACATGCTCTTCTGGCCAGGAATGACATCAGAGATACGCGACGTGGTTTCTGCATGTCTTACTTTTTCTTCAATCAACACATCAGATCTAAAAGAACCCATGATATCCCACACCATTCCATTCAGACCATGGCAGAAAATTGCTACCGATCTTTTCTCCTGGAACAAAAGGAATTTTATGGTGACTGTTGACTATTAAAGTCGTTTCTTTGAAATTGACGAATTGAATGTGACAGCATCATCCACTGCTGTCATTAGAAAAGCTGGCAACACACTTTGCTCGCCATGGAATACCAGAAATCCCCATCAATGATAATGGACCCCCATTTGTATCATCAGAATTTGCCACATTCGCATCAACATGGGATTTCAGCCACATAATTCCCAGCCCTGAACATCCCCAGTCAAACGGCCTGGCTGAGAAAACAGTACAAACAGCCAAAAGGATCCTGAACAAATCGAAGGCTGAGAGAACCCATCCACTTCTTGCTCTGCTGGAATACAGGACAACACCAGTTGATTATCTGGCATCGCCTGCTCAACGTCTGATTGGCCGTCAGCTCTGTTCAATTCTTCCTGCGACAGAGCAACAGTTAAAACCAAGAACAGTCGAACCAGAAAAGTCACGACCAGAAAGAATCAACTTCAGCGGAAACAGAAGAGGTACTATGATCGTTCCGTACACCCCTTACCAGCAATGAAACCTGGTGATCAAGTTTTTTGTCCAGCGTCAAAAGCAGACACATGAAAACCAGCTACTGTGACCAAACTGGACAATACACCCCGATCGTATCATGTTCTGACATCAGACGGACATACATACAGCAGAACTCGTCGTTTCCTGCGACTGAATCGGATATCACCACCACTGAAGCCCGGTCCCAGCAAACATGATACACGACCTATGAATTCAATCCACAATATGAGCAGCTTGCAGAACTACCTGAAGAGGGATCCAAGCCAGGACAACTAGACGTCATGAACACTTCATGTGATGAAGTCTACAAAACAAGACGTGATCCAACAGTGAAGACACCACAGAAACTGGACTAGTAATTTTAAACTGTGTTTCAAAAGAAAGGGAGATGTAACATTCGATGTCAGTCAATTCCACATTCGTGTTATAGGAACATTGGATGAATGAACAGTGATTTCCCTTTGTGCATGGAGAGTGACGTCCCTTGAGAGAGAAAACCAACGGCTGCCGAGATGTCAAAGAGAAACACTTTCATGGACTCGAGCTCTACAACGTATTACTGATACTTCCACACTTATAAGAATGGCCACGTGGACAACCGACTGATCAGCAGGTCGGTCATAAAAGGCGACGTAAACAAATAAAAACAAAGAACAGAGCACGAGATTTGCGCTCTTCTTTACCTTCGCCTGAGCTAAGTCCTAGTGTAGGCCTAACCCTCTTCATAAATCCACTCAACATACTCATTAACTCATTTACCCATCCCGCTTTAAATCATGTGCAGTGTGGTCTCAAAATTTAGCGGATGTGGTGTAGCGTATATGGACAAGTTTGGCAGTGACACCTCCTTTGAGTAAAACTCAAAACTGAAGACAAACTAAAACCTCAAACTGAAAACTTTAAACTGAAACTCAAACTGAAAATTCAAACTACCGGTTTGCAGGAGTCCGGCTGATCACAGAGAAGCTAACGTTCCGCATACGCCTCAGTCTTCCGGTGTAGCAGGCTCCCCATGCAGAGTTAACCCTAGTAGAAAGTGGCCTGTCCAGACTCTGCCCCTGTATAAACTGACCTAGATCAGAATGCACCCTAGATATGAACTAGCCAAGGCTATCTTATATCTGAACATATTCTGAGCTAGGCCAGTTTATATCGTCTGGGTCAATTTATACCCCCCCCCCCCCCCTCCTCCTTTTTCCCTGAGAAAACCTTGATATTTGAAGGATGTGAATATTGCCAAGGAATACAACATTAGGAAATAGGCCAGGTAAACTGCAAGGGAATTTCTTACATGACAAATTGATTTTAATCTGTGCTAGGAACCACCTGGCTTGTACCTGTCTGTATATATATCCATACGAAAAAAGAAAAAAAGAGGAGAGTCAACTTTCAGACACAATAAAGTTTCTCTAATGGCGCCAGTCTATAAACACTCGATTCCTGGAGCAAGGCCTTGGCATATTAATTTTTTGTGTGCAGGCCCCAATCCGAATCAGGATTCTCGCCTCGCGGGCAGAGTTCTCACGAGGGCAGAACGAACAACTCACCTATTATCCGCCATCTGCTGCCGTGGCTCCTCCCCCCCCCCCCCCCCCCCCCCCACACAGACTCGTACAGAACACACAGACCACACACACACACACACACACACGCACGCGCGCGCGCGTACACACACATACACACACGCGCGCGCGCGCACACACATGCGAGCACGACCAGTGTGACCGAGCGAACGATAAGCTGTTGGTGTTGTCTGTCCTGCCCATTGGATATAGCTGCCAACAACTTCCCTAAATCTGTGTGGCTGCATACCAATAATTAATGCGCCAGCTACAAATCCCCGAAAATTTATAGTAATTATAGACTGGCGTAATCAGATTGTTTTGAAAATTTTTATTGTGTCTGAAAGTGGATTCTCCTCATTTTCTTTCACATGACCATCAAGGTACAAGCCAGGTGGTTCGAAGCAGACAGACTAACATCAAAGGAATGCAACCATTTGGGTATTTCGAGCTGGCGCAAAGATAGGGTCATGGGTACTCGCAAAAGCCTGCAAGGTGACATCATCTATGGGGAAGGTCATGTATTTGAAAGCTGCCTGCGATTTCTTCGGTGTAAATCCCCCATAACAAAGGAATTAATCGGTGGGGAGTTGTTCTTTTGATCAATTATCGGTTTGAGATTAAATGCTGGGCCTCAAAATGGATTATACATGAAAACAAATAGTGTTTTAGTGCAAAATTCCAATCGTGGCGTGTGGCCTGTGCGTGAAAGGAAGAAAAAGATGGCAGGCAAGCGAAAGGTTGGGGTGAGGTCAGATAGGGATGTGGAGTGTAAACGCACGCACACACACACACACAACACACACACACACACACACACACACACACACGCGCGCGCGCGCGCGCGCGCGCGCGTGCAGAAAACGTTAGAAGGATGGAACATCACACACACACACAACACACACCATACCACACACACACACACACACACACACACACACACAAGTTTAGAAAGATGGATATCACACACGAACACACACACACACACACCACACACACACACCACACACACACAACACACACATATATACACACACACACGAGAAGACATTTGGTCATTTTATTACATAAATGCATGGAGTGGCGGCCTATGGATAAATGTGTTATAAATCGAAGGTCACTGACCGTATAACCCGCTCACTGTCGGATAATCACACATACACAAAATAATTCAAACACTGTCAGTCTCCATTGTATATATATATATATATATATATATATATATCTATATATATATATATATATATATATGTGTGTGTGTGTGTGTGTGTGTGTGTGTGTGTGTGTCTGTGTGTGTGTGTGCCTCTCTGTGTCTGTGTCTCCCCTCTTCACTCCCCATTGATCAGCTTTAAAAAAAAAATCTTTTTTTTTTTTTTTTCCAAACCAGTCTCATACACACCATGCATAGTCTGTATGTTCTCTTACAGATGGACACATTTTTGCTGATTTTTAGTGTTTTAGCGTTTTGATACAAAGTGTCTGGGCTTGTAATGTTCTAATGTGTAGTGTACTGGCACATTCACTCTGATGTGTTGCATATACTAAGAAAACAACATAGATGAAACAAAAGAGTTAATTATTTCCATTTTTTTTTTTTTTTGTTTATAGACACTCCACACACACCCCACTCACTCTATCTCCCTCTCTCTCTCCCCCCTCAAAAAAAAATCTTAAATTCTGTGGCCCTTGGACAATACTCCCTGTCCTTGACACGAGCGGAATACACACCACACACACAACACACACACACACACACAGACGCTCACACGAGCACTCACACACATACTTACCACACTCACGCGCGCGTGCCTTGGACACACACAGGTGTACGTGTATACAGGCAAACGGAATCACCCACATACACACACAAACAACACACACACACACACACACACACACACACACACACACACACACACCACACACACACACACACACACACTTAAGAATGATCGATATTTGTTTTTGATTTTTCCTTTTCGCGCCGTGCACTACTGTTAAGCGGTCTGTGTGAGAGAGAGAGAGAGAGAGAGAGAGAGAGAGAGAGAGAGAGAGAGAGAGAGAGAGAGAGATGCTAATTCTAACTCCCGGGTAGTTAAAAAGTGGAGGGGAGTTCAAAATTTTAATGGATCGTTGGATCGTGGGGCTTCAACGATTTAGGAGCCCTGACGATTTAGGAGCGTTCTGAGTACGAAGTCACTGTTTATCGACCGCGTAGCTGTGAATAGCCACTACACCACTCGTGAAGGCAGCCACTGCGGCGCGGAGGGCCAAATTGGGAATGATTCCACTAGGCGATACGCCATACTCCGCCACAGGTGGGACAACGCTGATCCTCTGCTTGAAGCAAAGCATCACGGATACCTGCAAAAAAGATAACAATCCCATGCATAATCACATATTCCATTCATAATCCATAAAGACATGATAATCAAGATACTAGAATTGCATTATTCCGTCAAACTGAAAACTGCTGTTTTTTTTTTTTTAATTTATTTATTTTTTAATTTTTTTTTAATTAAACATTTCTTTAATGAACAGATGTGTACATAAACAACTTATTGAACTGAAGCAACACACAGCAAATGCTTATAATGTGTTCAGTGACGGAACATTTAACAACAAACACACATCGGCGGATTGCATAATCAACATAGGCACGTAAAACAGAAAAAAATGCTGAATATCATATTGAAAAATTTGTAGAAATCTTACTTTAGGTTAAAAGACAAGAAAGAAGATAGAACAGATCAGTAGAATCAGTAGAACAGCGATGCAACCAGTC
>JADBJO010022548.1:10000-27766 GCA_016801955.1 Conus betulinus | reverse complement strand
CCCTCCCCCCCTTTAAACACAGATCTGTCTTTCAAACAATAGCAAAAACAGAATTGCTGGGCTGCCAACGAAGAAAACAGACACAGCGCGTTTTGACCTACTGGGTCTTCTTCAGGCAGGACATACAACATTACAAAAAAAAAACAACAACTTACCAACCAACCGAACAAACAAACAAAACAAAACAAAACAAACAAACAAACAAAGGAAACAAAGGGCGAATAGGCATTCACTTACCTTTAATATGGGTGCAAAATTTGGTCTGGGTGGGGCAATTAAAACTACGGAATGGATCTGAAGGGGGAAGCAGCTGAGGGGGAGAGGACATAGATCAACATAATGATGATGATGATGATGATAATGATGTTGATGATGATGATGATGATGATAATGATGATGATGATGATGATAATAATAATGATGATAATAATAACAATAAAGGCTTTATTATCATATAAGAATAATACTAACAGTAATGATATTAGTGATGTTAATAATGATAATAGCACAAGAAGAAGAAAAAAGAAGAAAAGAAAGAAGAAGAAGAACGAGAAGAATATTTACAGCAATGGTTACAACAGCAACAAGAACAAATAATAATATATATAATAAAGGCAATAAAAAAAAGATAATGGTAGATGCAGTAAGATAGAATCTAGGAAATATACAAATAGTTATGATAAAAAATCTAAGGAAATATACGAATAGTTATGATAAAATTCTAAGAGTACAATTATTTGTAATGTCTCTTTAACTGGTTTTGACGTCTGGCTGACTCCCTGTCTGGAAATAAAAGGCGTTTGGGCAGCAGGTTTTATCATCTCTTCTATTTTGCATGCCCTGCATCAACCTGAGTGCCTTTCCAGCTTGTGGAGAGGTGTTCAGTGTTTAAGCTTGAGGTTTTATGAGTAATTATTAATCCTTGTGGATTGTTGTCTACCGGTCCTCATAGGCTGTGTCTTTTGCATGACTGCTTTTGGATTTTTTTACCCCAATTTTAGCTTCCCATCTAAAAATTCTTAGTTTTTTTTCTTCCACTGAGTGCTCTTGTTTGTTTTCTGGAGACGTCTATCTTGTGTTCAGGGAAACTACTTTTCGAGAGTTTTCTTTTTGCTTACAGTGAATTGGTTCTCTCTAAGTAAGTAACTCGGATCCTGTAGTAAGCCTGACGATCTCTTCACTGAGCGAAACAGCTGTCATTTGCTGGTCCTGCTGATCTCCCCTTGGGGAGAACGATGCATTTATGAAATCAGTCGGTGAAGGAAGGAGGGCTTCCTGTCACACCCCTTTCCCTTTTTCTGTGTCTGTTGTCCAGTGAAGGGTCCGCTCTGATCATTTGGTTGGTCACACTGGACCTTTGGAAGAACAATGCATTAATTAAATCGCCCTTTTCCGTCCGCGCACTCTATCAACAGAAAACTATAAAATGTTGCCCCCCAAATTCTTCTGAGCAATTTTGAAGTGGCCACTTGTCAATCCCTGAAAGACGAAATTTCCTCATGAGCAGATTTATTACAATCTTGGGTCTATCGGGTTTTCTTTGGCTGACTACATGTATGTTGATAAGTGGTAATGTCTTCTGTTTCTGTGCACGTTCATTTGCAAGGAGTATGACTTTGTCATGTGTGTGCCTGTAAGAGAGAGAGAGAGAGAGAGAGAGAGAGAGAGAGAGAGAGGGGGTGGGATTTAATGCGTTGTCCACAGACCCACAGCACCCCCCAAAAAAAAAAAACAAACAAATAAACAAACAAAACAAACAAACAAAAAAAAAACACAACAAAACAAATGAAGCGAGATGATTAACATGTAATTACAACACAAATGCCACATTGCAGTCGCTGAACTGCACCTCTATTATCCAGAGCAGAAAGGTGCGACATTATAGGAAAAAAAATCACCAGCAGATTTCCTTTCATCCTGACACAAACAAATCTTCTCTTCCAACGGTATGGCATTACAAGAGGAACGTGAGAACTTAAGGGCTCAGACTATATTTACATTCTCCATCTATATAAAACTTTGTAAACAATAAACAAGTAGGGTAACTCTTGCTCCCATAAGCAAACCTAACTCAGAGTAACTTTTATTCAAGACTGGCACAGCCTTCTAAACTTGAATAAAGTCAGACAAGCCCAAACGCAAACAATCTAATAGTGGGGGAAAAAAACAAACGCAGGCCAACAGCTCTCCTCCGTAAAGTGTAGGGGTCAAGCTTTGGGCCTATGCCCGAGGATCCACCTAATGATGCAATGGAGATCAAAGGACAAACACAAAGTAAACAAATCCAATGCGTAAATAACGTAAAACAGACAGTTGAACATAATTTACCTAATAGAGGACAAATGAACTTCTTCGCGTAGAGCTCGTTGGAAAGGTGCTTCGGCTTTGGATGAAATGTCATCATGGAAAAAGTTTTTATTTCAAAATGTTTGCTGAAGAGCAAAACTAAAGTCACTGAACCGAGAAACCAACGGAACAAACAAGTTACAAACAATGCGTTTTGACTTTTGGCTCCTTAATGCCGGACAAACATAGAATGACAAAAATAGCATAAAACTTTCGGTTTCAAACGCAGACATAGCAACAATGTATTAAGCTGGAACACCCATTTGTTATGTTAGTTGCGGGTTCATTGAACTGTCATAGTTTCCTGTGGTGCCAGCAAACCAAGAAAGCCAAGACCTAGGACCCGTCATTGTTGTAATGACATCCCCTTCGTCTGGCTACATGACAATGAGAGCAAATCTGAGTCATGACGGCCCTGCGTACGTGTGGGGATATTTGTCTGTTCCGATCAGAAATAGTGCCATACTCAGTTTCAAACAAATCACGTGGCAAGAGCCTTTCGTCGCCCTGCATCGTCGTTTCCAGCAGTTTGATCGATCAGTTAACGATCGTAGGGCAGTACAAACTACTGTATGGAGTACACGTTCTTCTAAATCTGCCATTGCGTATGTTTGCAATGCCACAACACTGAGTCTTGAAGTCAAGACAGAATCATGCATCATGACTCATTGCTTTCAACTTTCCTTTACCTTCTTCCCAGACAGTGAAGCTCCTCAAAAGTTGCCTACTGGTTTCTGGAACTGCACAGACACTCGTTATTCCAGTTTCTGTCACCACGTGGAATGTAACTTGGAGGCAGAGTGTGAGGATGGACAGGACGAGGCAGGGCACTGTCCCTTCAGCAGTCCTGACTGTCAGGGCATGATAGCCATGTGTGGACGGTGCTACTCATTTGTACGCGATCTGCCTGGATTCGATGCTGATAGTATAGATATAAAAAAAGATAACCGACGAGCATTGTTATTCTTTGGGGGGCACAGCAGGTTTACCTTTATGTGTGATGGATTGGTTTGGTTTAGTTTTTAACATGACAGGGGTTTCTGGGAAGAAGCTGTCTTATTCTTGGGTGGGTGTGATCTCGAATGATTTGTCATTGCCTCCAATGTACAATCATGAGTTGTTTCAGGACAGAGTAGTGCTTTATCATACATTTCGTTATCGTCGCGGTGGAGTCTATCAAGGTGGGCAGATTATACATTGTCATCATTCGACATATTCTAAATATATGATATATATGCCATCTCTCTGTGTGCGAAAACATGGCATAGAGAAATCATTGAACGGTACAGTTTGTGCATTCTCAACTAATAGGACTGGTGCACAGTCACTTCATCGCAAACCAGTCTCATTAAACAGCTCTCAGTTTGTGTTGCCTCAGCAAGAAGAACACATGACGTTATGTGACGGTGGTCATGTTACATACACATTTCTTCTGTGTGGCTTGAATCAGTTGAAATTGCGCACTCAAGGTCATACATTTTGTCATATTCACAATGACTCCTCGCATTACAACTGTTTCTTTTCTCCCGGTAAGAACACCATGTTAATCCCTACATTTACATGCGGTGATGGCGTCACCACTCTGTCATATACTCTGGTGTGTACTTTTGCATATATGATTGTGGAGATAGCAGCGATGAATCATTCTGTATACATCCTGAATGCATCAACATGTTTACATGTGATAATGGTCAGTGTCTTTCGTATTATTCTAAGGTGTGTGATCAAACACCCAATTGTCAGGATCACTCAGAAGAACACAACTGCAGTGTGTACAGAGAATGGCTTGTGGAATACCCATTCTTCCCCTCTCCTGCGTTGGTCAGTTTTGATGGTATTAAGAAGTTTCACTCACACCCAATGGATTTCAACGAATCGTGCCCTGGCACCCATTATCGTTGTCCTGGTGACTTAAATGACTGTGTGCCTGTCTACACACGATGCAATGGCATGTATGATTGCATAGATCGTATGGACGAAGATGGATGTGAGGACATGACGTGTTCAGGGTATTTCAGGTGCAGGGCATCCACAACCTGTCTACACACTGACCACCTGTGTGATGGCTGGCCTCACTGTCCAATGCGTGATGATGAAATAGTGTGTGATATAAGTTGTCCTGTGGGTTGCCTGTGTCAAGGCTACTCGTTCTTTTGTATCCAGCCGCTCTCCATGAGAAAGTTTCCATATATTCGCTTTTTGGATGGAACCAGTTCAGAATAACGCTTTCTGATATCAGCCAACTTACCTATGTTGTTCACCTTGTACTTGCTCGGTGCTCTTTGACTATCTTCCCTACCATTAAATTGTGCAATCTGAGGTTCTTGACCTCAGTGACAACGAGCTGACGCAAGTGAACATGACTGCTTTTCTGGCGTTGGGCAATTTACAAACATTGTCACTTTCTCACAACCCCATCACCTCCCTTCACACCGATTTATCATCTGTCGTTCAGCATCATTACCTGTTGCTGGTGGATTTTCCTTCACTGCACTGGAAGTGTTTTTGATTCTAGAGTCTTTCAGCATTTTGTTCATATACAGAAGCTTCACTTAATGTTCACTGCCATTCATACCGTGGGTCCAAGCGGATTTCAGTTCACGCCACAATTGACTGAACTTTACCTGGATGGCAGCCCAGTGGCCAATTTCCCTCTAAATTTGTTCAAAGGTCTTTTCCATCTGCGCGCTCTATCAACAGGAAAACTATAGAATATGCTGCCCCCAAATTCTTCCGATTAATTTTGATTTGGCCACTTGTCAATCCCGAAAAAGACGAAATTTCCTCATGCACAGATTTATTACAATCTTGGGTCTATCGGGGTTTTCTTTGGCTGACTACATGTATGTCGATAAGTGGTAATGTCTTCTGTTTCTGCGCACGTTCATTTGCAAGGAGAACGACTTTGTCGAGCGGATTCAGTGTGCTCGTCCTCAACCTTACGCTAGCTGACTTTCTGATGGGTGTCTACATTGCCATCATTGGAGTAGCAGATGAACAGTTCCGTGGCAGATATCTCCAGCTGGACGACACTTGGAAAGATAGTATAGCTGCAAAGTGGCCGGTTTCTGTGTCTGTTGTCCAGTGAAGTGTCTGCTCTGATCATTTGGTTGATCACACTGGACCGTTTTCTTGTCCTTCATTTTCCATCAGCAGCAACTTGCGGTTTGAGAGAACGTCAGCAGCTACAGCTTGTCTGCTGACTTGGTCCATGGGTTGGTTTCTGGCCTCACTGCCTTTACTTCCCATACTGTCACACTGGGAGTTCTATGGTCAAACAGGCATCTGCATTCCGCTATCAGTGGTGAAAGAAGACTTTAAAGGAAAAGAATACTTGTTCAGTCTATTTGTTGTCCTTAATTGCATTCTTTTCTTATTCATCTCTACTGGCCAAGCGCTTATCTACTGGTCGATACAGAAAAATGCTTTCAAGACAAACACGACAAATGTATCACGGGACTTTACTATTGCCCAGCGACTGATCACTATTGCCATACGGATTTCATGTGCTGGTTTCCCATTGGACTGTGTGGAATGTTGGCTATGGCTGGTATTCCTGTCTCTGAAGAAATAAACGTGGTACTGGCTATATTTGTATTGCCCTTGAACTCTGCGATCAATCCGTTTATGTATACCTTCAACACACTGGCAGAAAAACGGAGGAGGTCCAACGAAGCCACACTTCTGCAATGGCTGGAATCTCACCCTGACATTACTCTCGCTCAGCAGGCTGTGATATAACACCTTCTGCTGTTAATTGCAAAAAGAATATGACGAAACTAATTAAGAAGGAAAGGAAATCTTAAATGAGGCAGAGATAGTTAAAAAAATAGTTAAAAGTGAAATTGATATCGAACAAGTAGGGTAACTCTTGCTCTTAGGATGAAATAATTACACACCCCAAACTCTAAACGAATGCCGTTCACGATCCTAATCGCCCGGCGACAATGCCAGCTCAGTGCACATGTCTCCATGTGTGCGTGTGTGTGTGTGTGTGTGTGTGTGTGTGTGTGTGTGTGTGTGTGTGTGTGTGTGTGTGCGCGCGCGCGCGCGCGCGCGCGTGTGTGTGTGTGTGTGTGTGTGTGTGTGTGAGAGAGAGAGAGAGAGAGAGAGAGAGAGAGAGAGAGAGAGTTCTTATTCACAAGTACTATCTATCGCCCGTGACAGCTATCGCACTCATTTGTCTTGGTTACCATGTTTGTTTGTGAACATGCGTGAGCTTAAGTGAAAATGATAAAACATCATTTCAACAGCAGTTCTTTGTTACATTTGAAAAAAAGTGAGCGAAGTGAAGGGGGGCGGGGGGGGGGGGGGGGGGGGGGGGGAGGGCGAGGGGAGGATGAGGAAGGAGGACGAAGGGAAGAAAGCATAGGATAGATTAAAAGTCAAGCCATCTATACAGCCAATACACAAGCCTGGGTAGCAGAGGAAAACACAGGGAACAAAGTGACTAAGAGTGGAATACAACGGAAACTATTGTGTCATGATGGCAAGCAGTTTAAAAATGCATGAAAACTGCAGTCAGTTGTGTCCCCAGTAGAGTAAACAAAGACTAACAAAATATGCGCTGGTGGTGTGGGTTTGTCTGATCCATCTGAGGTATCATTGGGCTCGTTTTATGTGCAGAGTCTGCCACAAATCACTACACCAATATGGACACAACATTCGTTTCTCACAAGATTGGTGACATTTGTCCTGGTGTGGACTTTCTCATGAAACAAAACAACACACGTACAACATTTCTACCGAGAAATGAATCTGATTGTTATAGCATCAACGTGAAACAGTTTACAGCAAACCAGCAGTATATGGGAAGTGTGGCGGTTCTACTGATTTCTGTAACCTGCACGTGAAGGTGACACCGGGTATGTATGTGCGTGCTCACGTTCAACACTTGCCGTTCTGGTATGGCTACACTGACAGGAAAATGTGGACAGTTTCTATAATGTTAAATCAAAGAGAGGTGTCAAGAATCTAAGTTTGAAAAGTGATTATCGAATTCTTCAAGATATGTTTTGGGTGTCATCTGTAAATTCAATGTGGATTATGATCAGAAACACGCCAACGGCTACAATCAAGATTCAAACAACTAAATTTAATAATTCATTTATAAAATTCAGGACAGAACACTGTCAATATATAGCTGTACCATACACGAATAAGCGTATTCCCTTCAGTACAGACCTGACATTGCATTCTGTATATGTCGTCATGGTGAGCGTTTTGCAGTCATATGTACTTGAGACTTGTCTTGGTAGAGGTAAGATACAAGTGACATACAAGAAACACAATGCATCTCAAGAATACGGTGCTCGTATTTGTACTGAACGTTCCACACCAGCGTCTATGTTTCTGGCTTCATATTTCAGAGTTCACTTCACTAACAATCATTACAGTCTGAAGTTTCTCAAAATGTCCTTTTCTGTTCTTCCGGTCTCTGGACGCCTTTATAAATTGCCCAGTGGGTTGTTCAACTGCTCCGTGACGAATTACTCGAACTTTCATCTCTTTCTGCAGTGCAATCTAAAGACAGAGTGTGAAGATGACGGGATGAAACAGAGCACTGTCCCTTTAGTAGCCCTGGGTGTCAGGGGATGGTGGCTTCAACTAACAAATGCTTCAAACTAGTTGTATCAGACGTTACACATACTGTACGTATGGCCAGTGAATGTCAGAAATATGGTCAGCAAATGGCTTCTGTAAAAACTAGAAATGAATTGGAAGAATCCCTACGGATCTTTCAAAATTATTTTATCTTTGCCGTACTTTTGGGTTACACTTCGGGCTTGTGCTTGGGACATTTCATGTATAGTAAATTCCGTAAATGGCTTGACAATACTATAATCTACAATATGAATCACTTTAGTTATGCAACGATTGGCAGTTTCATTGTTTCCAGGTCTGATAAAACGGGCGAATTGTCTTCAAGTGGCTTTTACATAGATCCGGCAGAAGCGTTAACATCAGAAATGTTATGCGAAATGAAATTACCAGCATTTGGTGCGTTTCCCCTTAAATCAGCACCGACCCAAAGACAGTCCACCTTCTTAGATACTAGGCAAAGTTTACTGGTTTGTTCACACAGTCACGTGATCCACACATTTTTGTACTGTGACCCCGATAGCAGCTGTGGGAACTTCTATCATTCTGAAACTTTTGTATTCCTGAATGCAAGCTCTGGCAGGACAACACGCTATCACCTTCTGAAAGAAATATTTCATGTGGACATGGCATGTTTACTTGCAATGATGATGTTATTTCACTACATTACACTTTAGTCTGTGACTTCAGACAGGACTGCTCAGACAAATGCTGATGAGTCATTTTGTGAGCATCCTTATTGTCAAGGCTTTGGGTGTTCAAATGGTCAGTGTGTATTACACAGTCAACGATGTAATGAATGAACACTCTGATTGTGTGGATGATTCTGATGAGGTTGATTGTCAACAGAACTGGGCTTCATGTACATTCTGTATTCAGTATAAAGATGTGCACATGGGGCAGCGATTTTACATCAACCTTGATGGCACTGGTTACTTTACACAACAGACGATGGAAACTGAAGACCTTGTCCCTGAATCTCATTATCGTTGTACTTCTGCGTGGCTGTACTGTCTTCCTGTCTACACTCGGTGCAATGGATTCTCTGACTGTATTCATGGAGAGGATGAGCACGACTGTCAAGAGTTTCGTTGTTCTGGGTTTTTCCAGTGTCGGGCGTCTACAATTTTGTCTCCATGGAGATCATCTGTGTGATGGCTGGGGCCAGTGCCCACAGCGAGATGATGAACTGATGTGCGCTATGACTTGTCCTGACGGTTGTCTATGTCAAGGACACTCCTTCCTGTGCATAAACACGTTTCCTGTCGATCTCTTTCCACAGCTTCGATACCTGGACGCCCCAGGGTCAGGGATGACACCGAATGATTTTAAAACAAATATCTATCTGATTCGTCTCAGTCTGTCTCGTTGCAATATCTTTAATATATCAGGCACAGCTTCTCAACTTACAATATGTGAATCTTGAAAGCAACCATATAAATCATTTTGACATGTCTTATTTTCTTGAGCTACGGAATTTGAAAACCTTACTATTAGCAAGAAATCCAATCAGGCCGAATGTAATGAATAACCCTGCAAAACGTATTCATTACTCACTAATGCGGATAGATATATCACAAACAAATCTTAATGTTCTGAACAGTGAATTGTTTATGTTCTTGCCTATGATGAACCATTTAAATATCTCCTTTTCCGCCATTAAAGTCATTGCATCTTTAGGTTTTAAGAATATGCCTTATCTCCATGAGGTGGACATTAGATTTAATCCTGTTGAAGATTTCCCTTTGGATTTGTTATCTGGATCCAATCATATACAATATATTTTCACTTCAAATTACAGGTTCTGCTGTGAACAATTTCTTCCAGAACATTCATACAAAATAGACTGCTCAGCTCCCCACACTGTTCTTCGTTCATGTACAAATCTGATGCCAACTGAACTATACAGAATTTTCTTCTGGGTGGTCAGTGTGTGCGCAACATTAGGAAACTTGGCTGGTTTTATCAGTTTATTCTCAGTCAAAGTAGAGTTTCAAAGCAATTTGTTGATGATTGCCAATTTGCTTTTTGCCCAATCTTGTTCGGGATATCACGTCAGTATTGTTGTTGTAGCTAATGAGATATTCAATCGTCGGTACATTTACTCCGAAAAGATGTGGATAAACAGCCTATTTTGCAAAGTGGCCGAGTTTCTGTTCTATCTGTCCAGTGAGGTATCAGTCTTGATCATTGGCTTCATCACTATGGATCACGTCATTGTCGTTTGCTTTGGCAAAAGCTCACGTACAGTGAGGACAGTTTTGCTGAGGTCATCTTTCATAGTACCATGGTGCAATGGAACCCTAATATCCTTAACACCATTTCTTCCAAAATTGTCACAGTGGGGACGTCAAGGTCAATCAGGTCTGTGCCGCATGGCATTGATTAATCCATTTAAATCTAACCAAGATTTCCGATGGTCAAATGCCATTGCTACTATCAATTTCGTGATCTACTTGATAATAATATTTGGACAGTTTGTGATCTATAGACGAACACCTAAATTCAGGAGTCTGCTTGATTCATCATCAAGGTCCGTGCATTCTGCGGTGTACCTGATGAGAACAGTGGTGGCCACAAACAGCGCAAGCTGGCTTTTTCTCGGCTTTGTTACGGCGATGGCTACAAATGGTATTCCAATGTTCAACAATACCCATGACATGTTGGTGGTATTTGGGTTACCACTCGGCCCTGCTCTTAGCCCATTTCTGTACTTGTGGACTGTGGTCATGCAGAGACGACAGAGAAGCACAAGAAGAGAAAGTTCTGACAATGTTAAAGTTACGTTTGGTTGCATCTGGAAAACAGGCAAACAAACAACAAAACAAAAAGCCTGCGCAGAGCAGATAAAACAGCAAATTTATGAATACGATGAACCTGGCTTGTGGCTTAAGCACCTAACCACGTGTACTGTAGGAAGTCGCGCAGAGAAAGTACTCACAATGTTAGAGGTTACGATTATTTACATGAAGAGAGGAGGCCATCAAACAAAAAGGAAACTTACAAAAAAACAGGTAGGGTAGAACAGCGAATTTAGAATAAATAGAAAGAAACTGGCTTGTGGCTTTGGGACCACTTAGGAAGTGGTATATGAGCATATCTTTTCCGCTTCGTTGTTGGACTTGTACTGTTTTGCCTACATATTAACCTCAAGTACGAGTACTGAGACAGCGCTGATTACTGGTAGACATTCTTTCATTTGTTGCCATTCTCTGTAGCCCACCGACAGCCAGCCAGGGAAAGGTCTGCTCACTTACTAATATATTATTACCCGCATCTTCTTCTGTCTACCTGATCTTCTGCCCAATACTGTGCCTCAGAGTTAACTTTTTGCCATCCTGGCTGACCTTAGAACCAGTCTGTTCCATTTCAACTCCTGACAATGGCGCCCAGGTCGCCATGTGTGGGTCAATGTTTCCTCTTACTCCGAAATATTCCAGATCTTTGGGTGATATGTCATCTCCAGGGTTTGAATTCCTCTTTGGAGATCTGCAGTGTGTGTGTGTGTGTGTGTGTGTGTGTGTGTGTGTGTGCGTGCGTGCGTGCGTGCGTGCGTGCGTGCGTGCGTGCGTGCGCGCGTGTGTGTGTGTGCGTGCGTGTGTGTGTGTGTGTGTGTGTGTGTGTGTGTGTGTGTGTGTGTGTGTGTGTGTGTGTGTGTGTGTGTGTGTGTGTGTGTGTGTGTGTGACATGTGTACAAAACTATGAAGATGAGCCACTACAGCATGAGTTTATTGTGATAGAAGAAAAACATTTTCACGACAGATCGTCATCAGCTTTTGCTAGCGCTGCAACTGCCTGCGCTGTTCTGGTAGGACTGCTCTCTCTCTGCCTCTCTCTGTCTCTCTGTCTGTCTGTGTCTGTCTGTCTCTCTCTCTCTCTCTCTCTCTCTCTCTCTCTCTCTCTCTCTCTTACGATTATTTTCATGGTGTAATTTTGAATGATAGCTCATTTCATGGATTATGACTGTGACGCACTATTTTTGTCCGGTCCAAAAAATTGTGTCTGGGGACAGTTTTGAGAAGGCACAAGTTTACCTGTTCACCTGTTATCTGTTTTACAGCTACTCACCCGCGTTTTGTTGTCAGTCAGGTGAGCGAGGGTTTGCTTTAGTCTCTGTAGATTTGCCGGCTTAGAAACATGCCCACAGTACCGATGAGAGACTCCTAGCCTTGTTTTGGGTAATCAGTTCCCCAGGTGTCGATGAGGCCCCTGAGTGCGACTGGCAGGAACTGATGCCACCAGGCGGGGGGTAGAGCCCATGCCCCAGCAGCTGTCACCGTCTTGCTGACGCGAGAGGCTGACCGCCAGGTCAGTAGTGTTATTTCTATTGTAAAGGGCCTCAGAATTCTCCGTCATGCTGCTGTGGAGAGGCCGACCGAGAGGTCAGTAGTCCCACGTTGTATACCTGACCCTGAGCGGTTTTAGGGTTTTTTGCTGTGCGGGTGTGCCCTGTGGAACGCCAGTTGGATCTCTGTGTCTCTGTAGCGTCTCTGTTTGCCGTGAGAGTTCCCAGGTTGGTTCTATTGACTGACTTGGGCTTGGAGCAGCCAAGTGTGTGAACAGTGTCTTTTAGGACACACTGACTGTGCCAGCGAGGTCTGTGCTAGGAAGAACTTTGCTGTGACAGTTCTTGTGAATGTTGTGTCGCTGAGAGCGACTGTTAAAGCTTTCGCTGGAAGAGGAGGGCGTTGAACTCTCTTGCATATTTATACATAGTTGTTTGCTCTGGTTGCACTGCCACAGGTGTGTCGGCAGATTGGGTTTGTTGTATACACTGACTGTGCCAGCGAGGTCTGTGCTAGGAAGAAATTTGCTGTGACAAGTCTTGTGAATGTTGTGTCGCTGAGAGCGACTGTTAAAGCTTTCGTTGGAAGAGGAGGTCGTCTTGCATATCTATACATAGGTATTTGCTCTGGTTGCACCGCCACATGTGTGTCGGCAGATTGGTTTTTTGTGTATACCTTTGCTGATGTGAGACGTTGATCTGCGCGCTGTGTGGTGGCGTGTATTGATTTTGTGTCTGCTGGTTTCTATTGACGATTTATGGCGATACGTCTTTGTAATGTCTTGATGGTTCAGGCAGCATATGAAAAAAAACAATGTTTGTGTATTGCGTGGCCGTCCGTTTCGTGTGGTTGTGTGTGTGTGTGTGTGTGTGTGTGTGTGTGTGTGTGTGTGTGTGTGTGTGTGTGTGTGTAGGGAGTAATCGATACACGCATCCAAACTTTTGAAAGTGAGAGTCAGACATTAACACACGCACCACCACACCATCCGTTACAATGATGCTTACATTATTCCCGGTGCATAAGCGTATTCAATAGTATTTTAATATTAAAACATTGGCAATAAGTTGTTCAATCATTATTGGTGTCACATGTAAAAGTTTAATCAAATGTAATCTATTTAAATTCTGGATCAAGGCGTTGGGATCACTCCCGTTCTTTAGGCCTAGCAAAAGGGGTCCACATTGCACCGCCACGCTGTGTCTTCCAGTAGATGTCTATTTTGCTCTGAAACTGACTCGATGGCAAAAATCTTCAGAAAAAGTGACAGTCATCTGCAGTGTGGTATTTTAGGGGTACTTGTTCAGAAAATGTACGTTTTGTGGGTCTTCAGTAATTTGATGGCTAATTAGTAATTTCCCACAATCATTTTCCAGGTTTTTGGAAGATACGGGGTAGAGTTGGTATGGTTGATTATTGCATTTGACAACGTAAACAACACTGGGCTTTCTGACAAGCCCCAAACTTCTAATTTTCTATTTTTCTGCCATCCCAAGGGGATTTGGAAGAATCGACATTACTGGAGTATGTGCAAGCATCGTGGCATTTGGCTGAACAAAGGCAACAGTAAGGTTGGGGTAGGCCCATGGACAGGGAAGGGACACGATTCTGAAGACATGCAAGGTTTGTCCCAGATCGTTGATATAATCAAACCTCTACGGAAAATGTATATTTCAATATAATGTAATATTTTATGATAATATAATAATATATATTTCAGATGTCGATCACAGGTGCAGGTTTTGTTTCATCTGGTATTGGATGGAACTTTGGAATTATATACTTGAATAAGTGTGTGTGTGTGTGTGTGTGTGTGTGTGTGTGTGTGTGTGTGTGTGTGTGTGTGTGTGTGTGTGTGTGTGTGTGTGAATCTAAGTTATATGCTTTTCCCTCTTTCCCTTTCCCCCAACCCTCTCAATCCCGCCTCGACACTTCCCGTGTTCTTGTCTTGTTTTCATTCCTTCCTGTCTCTTCACGCCTCATTTTCATTCCTTCCTGTCTGCTGGCGCCTCATTTTTTCATTCCTTCCGGTCCTCTCACGCCTCATTTTCATTCCTTCCTGTCTTCTCACGCCTCATTTTCATTCCTTCCTGTCTTCCTCACGCCTCATTTTCATTCCTTCCTGTCTTCTGGCGCCTCATTTTCATTCCTTCCGGTCCTCTCACGCCTCATTTTCATTCCTTCCTGTCTTCTGGCGCCTCATTTTCATTCCTTCCGGTCCTCTCACGCCTCATTTTCATTCCTTCCTGTCTTCTCACGCCTCATTTTCATTCCTTCCTGTCTTCTCACGCCTCATTTTCATTCCTTCCTGTCTTCTTCACGCCTCATTTTCATTCCTTCCTGTCTTCTTACGCCTCATTTTCATTCCTTCCTGTCTTCTCTCGCCTCATTTTCATTCTTTCCGGCCTTCTCACGCCTCATTTTCATTCCTCCCTGTGTTTCTCACGCCTCATTTTCATTCCTTCCTGTCTCCTCACGCCTCATTTTCATTCCTCCCTGTCTTCCCTGCCTTCTCTTGCCTCTCTTTCATTTACTACATCACGTTTTGGCAAATTACGTTTCACCCAGTCTTTTTTTTTTGTCGGACTGTCATGAACGCTAAGCGGTGGTGATCAGAAACGAACAAAATTTGGATTACATTACTTGGATTGAATCTGAGATCTGAGCGCAGTTAACGGACAGACATACTCCCCGACAATGATTATTTGATCATGCATTGGCTAAATGTGCAGTTGAAACAGTTCTGAGGATGGTCGTCGTTTTCTGTACTATCATTGTCATCGTTTGTATGCTACTATTCATTCAAAAAAGAGGGTTTTTTAACTGTATGTCGATCTCTTGGTATAATGTATAGAACCAACGATTTCAATCATCGTGATTATATTCAGCTTTGGATGAAATGGTGTATGGGAATGAAAACGCTCCGGGTTAAAGGTGATAGTGCAAAACGTGATCATGAAAAACGCGGGCGCGCCGCTTTCATCCTGTCTTATTTCCTCTTGCTTCTTTTGCATTGATTATTATCTCCTTGAAAAACAAATTTCCCATTACTCCCTGCCTTCCCAGGTCTCTGTTTTGTCATGCTTCTTCTGGCCTTTCTTTCATTTTGTCAAGTTTTCGCTTGTCTCGGTTTTTTTTTTTTTTTTTCTTTCCTGTCTCTTCAAGCCTCGTCTTCATTCGTTTCTCTCTAGTCAGGCCTCATTTTCGTTCTTTCCCGTCTTCTCAGGACTCGTTTTCATTCCTTCCTGTCTCCTCAAACCTTGTCTTAATTCTCTCCTGTCTCATCAAGCCTCGCTGTTACTCTCTCCTGTGCCACCAAGTCTTTTTTTCATTCCTTCCTTCCTGTCTCCCAAAACCTCGTTTTCACTGCTTCCTGTCTCCCAGAGCCTCGTTTTCATTCCTTCCTGTGTCATCCGATCGCGTTCGTATTCCTTCCTGTCTCCCAAAGCCTCGTTTTCAGTCCTTCCTGTCTCCCAAAGCCTCGTTTTCATTCCTTTCTGTGTCATCAAACCTCATTTGCATTTCTTCCTGTGTCATCAGATTGCGTTTACATTCCTTCCTGTCTCCCAAAGCCTCGTTTTCATTCCTTCCTGTGTCATCATATCGCATTTACATTCCTTTCCGTCTCCTAAAGTCTCGTCGGGACAAAACGTGACGCTGTCTGTATTAGTGTTTTTTTTGAAACCAGAGAATGGTCTGAGTGGAAATCCACTCGACAAATTAACGAGTCACTGCACAAAAACAAGCAAACAGTCAAACAAAACAACAACAACAACAACAACAACAACAACAACACACACACATTCACACACACACAGACACACACAGACACACACACACACACACACACACACACACACACACACACACACACTTACACAAAGACACACACACACACACACACACACACACACACACACACACACACACACACACACACACAGAGAGAGAGAGAGAGAGAGAGAGAGAGAGAGAGAGAGAGAATTATTATTAACATCCGCCTAACGCATTTGGTCACCTCATAGATCCCCCGTCTGAATCTCTTTTTGTCCTAAACAACAGCAGATCTGCCTGAATCCCTCTATGTGCTAAACAGCGACAAATCCTTTGTCTGAATCTTTTTCTTTCTAAACAACGACAAATCCTCTGTCTGAATATATTTTTGTTCTAAACAACGACACGTCCTCTGTCTGAATCCCTCTCTGTTCTAAATAACGACAAATCCTCTGTCTGAATCCCAGTCTGTTCTAAACATCGACAAAATCTCTGTCTGAATCCTTCTCTGTTCTAAACAACGACAAATCCTCTGTCTGAATCTCTCTCTGTTCCAAACAATGACAAATCTTCTGTCTAAATCCCCCTCTGTCCGAAACAACGACAGATCCTCTGATTCCGTATCTGTTCTAAACAACAACAGAGATCCTCTGTTTGAATCCATCTCTGTTCTAAACAACACAACAGATCCTGTGTTTGAATCCTTCTCTGTTCGAAACAACAACAGATCCTCTGTTTGGATCCCTCTCTGTTCTAAACAACGAAAGATCCTCTGAATCCGTTTTTGTCTTAAACAACAGCAGATCCCCTGTCTGATCCAACACTGGTGTTTTCATTTTGCCGAGAGAGATGATTATCAATCTTAATAACTACTGGCACAGAAAACAGAGACATTGCCCCCCCCCCCCCCGCGTCCCCCATTTCCACTCTGCCGCCTTTTCTCTCTCCCCTCCTTCCCTCGTCTGTCCTTCCTATTCATGTCAAGCTGATCTGTGTGGAAAATTTTCCCATTTGTGTGTTAATTGTTGGATTTATAGTTGCTATAAAGTTTCTTTCTTTCACATCATGCTAATTATTCTCATTAAGTAGCAGTTATTTCCTGTTCAGGACCAGTGCATGCGCGTGTCGGCTATGCTTTATCCTCCATTTAAATAAACAAACAGCAACACAAACATACAACAACAACGTCAACCAAGTAAAAGTCCACAAGCAGAATTGATCAGCCCTATGCACGATAACTTCTCACATTTCTCGCTGCAATGATTGAACAATTTCAACATGGGTTACATTAAGGAGCATAACCACGGAATCTAAATATAGACTGACCCAATTGTTTTGACTTTGGCCTTGATTCCTGTTCTCAAAGTCAAAGAAACGGTCACAACATTTACTTTTGGTTCTCTGAAACTAGGGAAATAGTACCATGACCTATCGAAGCCTTGCTATATGATCCGGATCAGGATTAAAGAGAAAAGTGCGGGAAAAAAAAGGACTCACCTCATCATGCCTACTTAGTTTACAAACTTAATTAAAGAAAATCACTATGCTGCCGAACGAACGAAAAAAAAAGCAAACAAATTAAACGACAAACACGACGCTTTTTGACTTTTTAATCTTCTTTAGGCAAGACAATGATGTCGATCCATTTTGCGCCCAATTTGAGGAGATAGGTGATTATTCATTCATTCTTCATTTTTATTGTCTGGAATGTTGTTGTGTCTTGCCTGAAGGTCGAAACACGTCGTGTTTATCGTGTAATTTG
>JADBJO010022547.1:25000-27766 GCA_016801955.1 Conus betulinus | reverse complement strand
CCAGTGTCAAATGAAAGGAAGGGGAGGAAGGTGGTGTCTATGATAGCTCAGTCGTGTTGGCTAAAGTCTCACAGTATTCTCGATAGTTCAGTGGTGTTGGCTGCGTCACAGAGTTCACAATAGCTCAGGGTATTGACTGCGACAGCTCAGAGGCATTGACTGCAACATCACAGTGTTGATGATTGCTCAATGTTATCAGCTGCAGTGTCATAGCGGTCACAATATCTCAATGGTATTCGCTGTGGAGACGCTCTGTTGACGATCAGCGGTATTGGCTGTGGTGACACTTTGTTGACGATCAGTGGTATTGGCTGTGGAGACACTCTATTGACGATAGCTCAGCGGTATTGGCTGTGGAAACACTCTATTGTCGATCAGTGGTATTGGCTGTGGAAACACTGTTGATAGGTCAGTGGTATTGGTTGTGGAAACACCGTTGACGATAGTTTGGTGGTATCGGCTGTGGTGACACTCTGTTGACAATATCTCTGTGGTATTGGCTGTGGAGACACTCTATTGACGATAGCTCAGTGGTATTATCTGTGTAGACACTCTGTTGACGATAGGTCAGTGGTATTTGGCTGTAGGATGTTAATGGTTTAGTAGTATCAGCTACTCCAGATGTTAATGGTTTAGTAGTATCAGCTACATTGTATCAGTCTGACGCGTTCAAGGTGACGCAGTGGCATTGACGTCACAGGTTGTAGTGACGTCACCCTGTTGAAACTGTATCACCACCACTGTATAGGTCACCAGTGTGCCTGTCACCTGGCGACACAGAAACATACATCCATATACACGTGCAAGCATGAACACAAATGCACACGCGTGCACGCATCTACACATGTACACCCACACACAAACGCCGGCGGCTGGGCTTTAAGCAACATTTTCTGTCTATATATTTTCGCACACACACACGCACAGGTGCAGGTATTTGCATGAATTCACAGAAAATTAATGTGCAAAAAGAAACTTGCACGCGCGCGCACGTGCACATACATACACACATATACAGGCACTAGCGTTTTCATAAATTCACAAAACAATTATGTGTACAAAGAAACGTGCAAACATACAAAACTTTAAATTTTCTAAAAATTGTGAGTACACAGAGATGGGGACAAGACACGTCCACTCTAATTTATCTATGTAAATGTCTAATAAGATCAAAATTAACATACGCGCAAGAAGTGTTTTTAGTGCACCAAAATATCTGTTAAAGAAGCTTCAAAGCATAGAATGTAAAGCGCTCAAACTTGCAATGGGTCTTCCCACCCATGCATCTTGTCTTCGAACATATAATGAGGCTCAAATTTTACCCTTAGATGATCAGGTGATAAGAAGCGTTCCAGTTAAGAATGATGTGAAAAATGAAATTAAAATTAGATCAGATATCGACTTTCCTACACGTGCAAAAACATTATCCTCTCAGATTACTCTGGCAACGTATACATCTGAGCTTAGGCAAGCCACGGGCATTACTGTTGACGAAAAGTCTGTATCTGCAAGGCCGTCTTTCTTCCCTACACCACCCTGGGAACTTCAAAGGGCCCAATTTGATATTGACCACACTGATTTAAAAAAGAAGGACAATATAAATATAGTGGCAAGCAATGCTAAATTTCATATTGAGAGAAAATATCCAAATCATTTAAAAGTATACACAGATGGGTCATTAATTCAAAAAAATGCGGGCTCTGCTTATTTGATACCTGATTTAAAAGTAGAGAAATGTTTTCACTGGGGAAAAATAAATCGGTTTTTACTGCGGAACTTACTGCAATATTAATGGCGTTAAATTATCTTCTAAATTTCCAATCATTAAAACTGAAGAATAGATCAGAAATGATAATTGAAATTAGCTGTTTAATTCATGCTCTCTCTATACAAGGCACGGCAATTACTTTGCTGGATACCGTCACACTGTTCATTTTATTATAACGACAAAGTAGACAGAGCTGCGAAACAAGGTGCAAAATGTAGCTCAGAGTCTCTCAGGATGGATTTTTCCACTTACGGTTCAAGAACAATATAGTATAGTGGAATCATTTGCTTGGAACCATTTCCAGAATTCCTTCAGAAAGTCTCACAAAAAGCTTATTTACACAGATTTTTAGTATTGCAAACTTAAAAACACACTCCCACATTAGCAGGAAGTTATCGTCCCTTATGTATAGGGTGGAAAGTCGATGCTTTACAACAAAATTTAGTAAAAATGCCTCATGTGTTTGTGGACAGAGCATCACAGTTGATCATATATCTCATGTGCCGCTATCAAACAATTTATACCCATACTTTCTACATATACTATTACAAATATTTTCGAATCACCAGCTTTAACCTATGAATTCTTTCTTTCTTTATCAAAAAGAGTCCAATAAGTAAGTACTTATAGTTTCTTACATTTATTTACTCATACTTATGAGGTTACTTTTAATACATGTCAGAGTGCACGTCCTTATAAACACGGACATGTATGCCCTCACTCATACGGATATATACATATACATCTGATGCAAAAAAACATATTTTCGTGGTTAGATTACATGTACACATAAACGCATACTACACACACACACACACACACACACACACACACACACACACACACAAGCACGCGCGCGCGCGCGCGCACGCGCACACACACACACACACACACACACACACACAAGCTCAAACTACCCTCTCGCTCTATGTCTCAATGCCTGTCATTTCAGCTACTCTATCTGTCTTTCTCTGTCTGTGGATCTCCCCCTCCCCCAG
>JADBJO010022547.1:0-20000 GCA_016801955.1 Conus betulinus | reverse complement strand
TCAGAGTTATGGAAAGGTGCAAGGTGGATACGAAGAGAAGGATAGACTAACTGTTCAAACAAGACAAACCCCAGGCTGATCGCCACTTGCAGAGCAAAGAAAAAAACCGACACCTTCTTTTCATTCTCCTTCTGAAACTCTCAAGATCCCATGTAATGTCATAGGTGTTCTCAAACTTCTGCAGGTCCTCCAGAAGCTGTGGAAGCTGTTTTGCCAGTGTGTAGGCAGACAGGATGTACATCAAGGTAATGCCAACGAAAAACGTCTGGAATGTAATAAAAGAGATGAGATGTGCTATGTCAGATTTCATTAGGAAAAAGACAGAAGAGTAGCGCACACAATTGATCACCAGAAATAAAACGACAACTCCACATAAGATCCGGTTCCAGAAAAGTATCATTCGACATTTAGAACAGTGATGCAGTTCTTTTTTCTTTGATTCCTCTGAATTCCCATGAGCTGATGTAGAAACTTGGTGTCTGTATGTTCCATTGACGTCCACAAATATAGTCTTAGTTTCTATGTTTCCGATGTCTTTCATTATTCCACAAGATACACCAGTGCTGGTCTATACTGAACCAGTCTCTATTGTGTCTGTGAACTTCGTCTCTGGAAGAGAGTTCCTGATGCTGACTGGTTCTGGTTTGCTTCCAGCATTTTCTGTGACGTCTGTGCTCTCTAAGGACACAACTTCCAGGCTTGCAGCATGAGTCACTGTAGAAGATTCCACAACTGGGCGTATTTTTCTCCTGAACTTGGCGTCATGACGGCAGGTGGATGGAACCACCAAGCCACTGAGTCTCATGTACCAGAATATGGTCTGAAACACGTTGCCAACGCACTGACTGTTTTCATGGCGTTTTTTATGTTCACGTGCTGAGGCTGTGACGTTTCGTTTTCTGCAAGACATCCTAATAATGTGTTTATGGCCAGGAGACACACAGTCTGCCCTCTGGTTTACTCACCCAGGTTCAAACCCAATTCATCATGCTTTGAGAAAAGGGAGTGTGATCTGCAACACACACACATATGTGAATGAAGACGTGATCCCATTTAGAGGCTAGCAAGAGGAGGAGGAGGGGGGGGGGGGGTAGAGCCACATAAAAGGAGGTTCACTTCTGCAGAAATCTATTGCTATGAAAATCAAAGTCTTTGTCATCCAGTTCCCTATACACGTTCTGGTTTTTGCTTATCTTTCTTTCTGTCCATGACACATTCTGTAAATTGTCAATATCAGATTTCTAAAAATTTTGTAAAAGTGTGTTCTATCACAATTTTTACAGAGAGAGGAAGCACAAAGAACACATGTAGTCAAAATGACACAAAACTATTTTGCGACGCTGGTTTGACTGTTTTAGTAGTATATAGAGTAGTGTTTCACTCAAATATCAGAAGTCAATTTTTGAGAAATAAGAAGCCAGTGTGAAAATGTTTCACATCACTCAAGAACAGCAAAACTGAACTGAAAGGGAAAAAATCATACAGCATTTAAATGTTTGAAAATGTCTTCATGTATTTATGTTGGTATGACGTCTAAGAATTTCTCAAATCAATTGACTGTATTAAACTTGGAGACTAGAATCATTGGTTTATTGAAACAGTGCACATTTTTCAAACTGTAAAACAGATCCCACAGACTGATGATCTTGGCTGTAAAAACACAAGCAAGACACCGGCTGATGTTATGGATTCTGATTTCCCCAGTCCTGTAGAGGGTGAAATTCAGGGAGCTCCATGTCCACCCCACAACACACGCGCAGCAACTGGATTCATCCAGCAATGTATCACCTGCTCTGTTCAAAAGCCAGATGCTGCGGCCTGCCCGTGTTGCTCCATTTATATCAGGGAAAGGACTGTTTACATTCTGCATTCATCACTTTGTCCCCCATCTCCTCTGCCTCTCCTCCCTCCCTCTCTCCCTCCCTCCCTCCCCCCTCCCTCCTTCCCCCTCCCTCCACTCTCTCTTTCTCTCTCTCTTCTCCCTCTCTCCTCTCTCTCTCTCTCTCTCTCTCTCTCTCTCTCTCTCTCTCCAGTCATTGTTATCTCGGTCCCATATATTGATTTTCTGCCTCGTTTTCCGTGGCAACCCAGGAGTATGACCAGTCCCATCAGCCGCACTGCCTCTCCCCTAAACATTCACGGCCTGTCTTGTGATGTTTTAGTTCTGACACCAGCAGTGCAACAGCTCTCTACCACCTGCTGTCTTCACTCCATCAAAACTGCCATTCCCATGCCTCCTAACACCCACCTCTCCCAACCCCCACCTTCCGACTCTCAGCCCCAGACTCTCCATTCCCGATCACCCCTGTCCAGTCATTTACGATTACTCAAACAAGCTGTTATCAGGTAAGTGTGTGTCCAATGATGAAAGCTTGACAAATCCGTATCCATGTTTAATAGATAACCACAGCCCCTGGGTTTTTGTTGATTTGTGAAATTGGAGGCCACTGGCTCTGAGTACAGATTATACGCCAAGGGGCCACACAACACCGTTTTCCTTCAGTGACTGGAGTGCAGGTTAAAACTGATGAGCAGTCAATGTTTGTCCTCAGGTGATAAAGATTCAAAGCATGAAATATCATTGACAGGTGATCGGAAATTGCATCAGTTTGCTGCTGGATATTTTGTGGAGAGAGAGAGAGAGAGAGAGAGAGAGAGAGAGAGAGAGAGAGATGCAATGAGTGTGATGTGTTGGGCTGAAATGAATGCACTTTTGTTTTGATGATTGCAGATGGAATGAAAATGTATATGGCATGTGTGTGTGTGTGTGTGTGTGTGTGTGTGTGTGTGTGTGTGTGTGTGGGTGTGTGTGTGTGTGCATTGCTGAGCATACAGCATAAAATTGGTAGAACTTTTTTTTCTTCTGTTCTCCTATCTTCAAGTGGCCTCACTTCCATGCTGATCATTCTCATTCCCACAGCCACATGCAGACCCGTAATGTCAAAGTCATAGAGCAAGCGTGCTACGAGGAGCTATCATCGTTTTAGTACGTTGATTTTGATCATGGGAATAATCACATTTGATTTCAACATCAATGTATTTCTGGTCTGTTCTGTAGACTGAACCACTGATTAAAATCTAAAAGACATTAATATAAAACTGAGCATTGAAATTATTTAGTAACTCTGTGGCACAACAGGGTCAAATACAAATACTGACATCATGCACACACATACACATAAACCACACACACACACACACACACACACACACATACACACACACACACATACACACTCATATACACATACACACGCGCGCGCGCGCGCGACTCTCACACACACATATGCACGCGCCTACAGGCTCAGTGAACGCACCTGATTATGGACCAGGATTCCCAGAATTGTATGCAGGACAATGGCATTGTAGTTTGCACAAGAATAGATCCCAACATGGCGGCTTCATCTGGTAGAATGGAGGAACTTCCTAGACCATAGATCATGATGCAGAACTCTGGAATACCACTGAACATGCAGGGATTATTTGTTTCTATGCATGTTTGTCTATTACTCTATTGCTCTTATTATTATTATTTGTCTTTAAACAAAACAGCACGTAAAGAAAATGAAGGCGAAAAGAGGAAAAGAAAGCAGAATAAAAATAGTTTTAAAAAAAGAAGAAATTATGGATAATGGATAAAACTGAGGAGGGGGCGGGGGAGGAGGGGGGAGGAAAAGAAGATGAAAATAAAGAAGCAGGAAGAGAAGAAAAAACAAGGAGGAGGAGGGGGGGACGTTATTTTTCATAATTTCATGAAGATGGAAGAAGAGAAGAAGAAGAAGAAGAAGAAGAAGAAGAAGAAGAAAAAGATGATGGAGATGATGATGGTGATGATGGTTTTTGCAGAAACAGAGGAAGTTGAAGATAGAAATAAGACCCCAGACAGAGAGGAATTTTCAGTTTCAGTTTCATTTAGAAACGTCAATGTGTGTGACGAGCGGTGAAAGATGGTTCTATAGGAGACAGAGCAGATGCCTCAGCAACACATTAACCCAACATACTGCTTGAATCTTGAATGCCAAGCTAGCATAGTCTGTGTTGCTATCTTAGCCGTGTGTGTGTGTGTGTGTGTGTGTGTGTGTGTGTGTGTGTGTGTGTGTGTGCGCGCATGCGAGCGTGCGTCCGTACGTGTGTATGTATGCATGTATGTGTGTGTGTGTGTGTGTGTGTGCGTGTGTGTGCGTGTGTGCGCGCGCGTTTGCGTGCATGCGTACGTGCGTGCGTGCGTGTGTGTGTGTGTGTGTGTGTGTGTGTGTGTGTGTGTGTGTGTGTGTGTGTGTGCACAGATGCATTGTTTGCTTCTATATCTACATGTACTCAAACACCTGTAGACGTAAGGACGTCGGTAGTATATGTGTGGATATACTTTCTTATAATTTCTAAGAGGGAAACAATTCTTTTAGAATGACAGTGATAATGATGATGATGATGATAATGTTGATAATGACGACAACGACGACGACGACGACGACGACGACGACGACACGATGATGATGATGATACAACAACAAGTACAATAACAATGGCCAGGACAGAAGGAACGAGAAGAGAAGAGATATAAGACCTGTAGACAAAAGACAAGACTCACCAGATAAAGGCAACAGAGATGAGGTGACTCACACACCCCTGACAATGGTGCAGAATGTCAGACAGCAGCTGATGCCGTCCACACAGGTGCTCAAACACGTCTTCAACGTCTTGCTGGTCACACTCCTCACTCTCCCGTCCCCTTTCAATCATGTTGCAACGTGCTTGATAAGGATCCAAAGATTCTTCTAGGAGCTGGAAGCCTCCTGGGTTTCCTTGCAGCAGGGTGTGGGTGAGTCTTGTTTGGGTGATGGGTCCTGTTAGAGTCCTGGCGAACGTCTCTGAGCTCATGAACTTCATGTCTCAGTGTTGGATGTTCCTTGTCTTGATCTTTCTGGAGGGCTCCCTCGATGTCCTCAGGATGAAGCAGATCGTCTGTGAACGCCCGTTTCTTCGGCCTTTTCTGGCGTTCCTTGGCGTTGGCTGCTAAATCACGTAGTTTAAGGCGTTGACTGGTCATTTTACGAACATCGTTATCTGAATAATTTACACATTCTTCTGTTTTAGAGGAACGGGCAGCCTTCTTGGCATCTTTGCCGGACATGAATGGTACACATTCTTGGCGTCTTCTGTTCAACATGTGACGTGTATCATTTAGCAGAGAGTCTGCACGTGACCTGAACAGCAGTGCCAGCTGCTGGGTGACATACTGGTATTCTTTGATCACAGCACACTGCCTGTGAGAAACATCATCGATAGCCCAATGTATGAACCAATGGTTTGAAGATAAATCACAGCCACAGCAATCGATATCACATACAAAGGAGGCCCCTCACAGTCATGAAAAGGCACCAGAAGAGTTTTAAAGGATGGAAGGAAAGTGTGGATTCCCACAGAAATAACTGCAGCCATTATTGTCTGGGAAAAGAAAGAGTAAATGATGAAAAGCGTCACTTTCCTGTGCAGTGTACGACAGTTGACTCTCACAGAGTAGTTGTCGTCATAGAGCTGCAGCAGCTGAAACAGGCGGGGAAGATGTTTGGACAGTGCATAGTAGGAAGCCATGTAGACAAAAACACCCCACAGATGGAAAATCATATTTTGGACTGAGGAGATGAGACCACTGTTCACAGAGGTCATGTTGAAGAACACTGTTCCGTATCGTTACGTGTTGGCCACCATCAATGTGAGATTGAAAGCAAAAAATACATCGCCTGAACAGCTTTTTTCCTGTGACAGACTGGGCAGTTTCGTCCGCTCATTCCATTTTTTCCTTCTTTTGATTGGCAGGTACTTTTAAGATCATATATGCGCTTCCATGGTTTGATAAAATCAATCGCCACACTGTCAGAGTTGAACGTCTCATCGTGTTGAGTGACTGGCTGAACGTTACACCGTTTGTTGGATTGATTTCTTTTGTTCTGCATCATTCTCGGTTACTTCCTGCTTGTTTTTCGTTAAATGTCCAGAACGTTCTCATTGTTTGAGAGGTGTTTTCAAGTCTGGACAATGCACGACGTGTCTGTTGTTGTTTTTTTCTGGATTCTTATTGCCAAGCATGGTGTTGTGAAGGGATCCATGAGGGTCATCAGAATTTACAGCACGCCCCTTCACTGTAGAGTCATCTGACAGTGTCAGGGACTCCTGAAACGACGTTTTCCCAATGTCCCCATGGTGACAAACGTCCTGCGCCTGGACATTGATACAACTGGAACTAATCGTGTCAGTTCTGGACTTTGTGCTCACATGTTTACACTCTATTGGCACTGGAAAATCATACAATTCCATGCATTTCCAAATAGGTTCCCAAATCAAGGGAACTAAGCCTTTTCCCACACTGTGGGTTAGCTCTTCTCGTAGGCTTGCCTCATGTTGATAATCATCAAACCGAGGCAATGACAAAGAGTTCGTTTCCATTGTCACAGACTTCTATATCAGTTTCACACTGCAGACAACAGATGTTATTGCGACTGACTGAAATGAGTTCTCCTGAATATTTTAATATCCTTGAACAGTTCTAATATTTTTACATTAGTGCTATAATGTTTTTCAATATTTGTCTATTTTGGTTAGAGAAATCAGCTTCAAAGTTAACAAAAATAGCCACAACACATAACCAACCCGCATTTCATCAGAGACAGACTCTCACACTGACAGAACACACACAGGCACTGGCTTATATATCAGCTTTTGGGGGCATTTCTTTTTGTAAGCGCACTGGCATTCACAACACAGTGGTAGCACTAATCAAGTCTGGAATAGATTGCACGTCACTGTCTATGTTGCAACCACAATGAGACGCTTTCAGTGTTTGCCTTGGATGGTTTACTTTGATGTGTTACCTGATAAACATTAACGGTCCCCAAGTGGGGCAGGTCGTGAACTACCAATGGTTGTTTCGCACCGGCAATAACGAGCCAGTGGATTGGAAGTGAAGTCAAACCATAGCCAGAGAGAGAGAGAGAGAAGAGAGAGAGAGAGAGATGTATAGACATCAGTAGACGCGGGACTGGTCCAGTCAATGAGATGGGTCCACCCAGTGCATCGTGGTGTATTTCTGTGTGCTGACAATCTCTGTCGCAATCATCTCTTCTTTCAACGGTTACCTGACCTGTCAGTTGTGATCGAACTGTCACTGTGGACACAGCAAGCCTGTCAATCATAATCTCTATGAGATGACAGTGAACTTAGCCTGGAATACTACAATGATTTCACACACACACACACACACACACACACACACACACACACACACACACCAACATTTTTCTTTAAACAGTATAAAAAGCACGTTTTAAATCAACAAATGTTTGAGCGAAGTATATTAACTAATGATTTCAATAGAAACGCATGATCTAAGAATGAATGATACTTCCTGAAACCCTGCTTGATTATCTGACAGGTTTTTTTTTTTTTTTTTTTTTTTTTTGATACAGTAAACTCAATTAATCTACTGTTGGTAATACTTGTGAATAATTTTCCAGCACAACTTAACGTTTATTCCTCTGTAATTATTACAGTCTACATCTCTATACCACAGCCATTCCTCGGGAACGAAATCTTTATAAGAAAAACAACTCAGCTGAATAATGTACAACACATCGAAAGTATAGGAACACTGTTTCTAATATACTGCTTTTGTATTGAATCAGTTCCTGTTGCTTTGGGTTTTTTAAGACACAGCTCACAGCCTTTAAGATTTTGTATTCTGTAATTGTTGCATTTAATACTGAAAAGTCATAGCCTAATTTAAAGATCAGCTGGTTCAGAAATATTCAAGTCTTCTGGGTCTGTTTCTCTCACTTAGAGTGATTAAAGTGACGGAAAGTCAACATTTCAGCGCTTGGATATAGAGCAGGCAAAAAATACACATTGTCTATGTATTTCACACCATGATGTTGTACATGACACGACAACTTGGATATAGAGCGGGTAAAAGAGGCACATTGTCTGTGTATTTCACACCATGATATTGGACATGACATGGAGTTCTGTGTTGACAATAACATCTGGCCATCTGATGTTCACAATGTTTCGCAGACATCTGTTGATAATGTTTGGAGTTTGTGGGTGTTTGTCTTTGTTGTTCGCCACGTTTCACAACCATATAGAAGGACATATTTCACATTTGAGTTGAAGATTCTGATCTTGTTGTGGAGTGAGAGGGCAGAGGAATTCCAGTTAGGCTGTAGCATAATAAAGATGTGCCTGGCTTTATTGATGCAGCTGTTGATATCCTCATCTGTACCTCCATCTTTGCTGACCACACTGCCAAGGTAGATAAACTTGTCAGCTTCAATGATGTCTTCCTGTTGTAGTCGTAGTGGGGGTCTCGTTGTTGGTTGTTGACTCTCTTGGCTTCTGTTTTCTTTGTGTTGATTCGAAGGCCTGTCTTTCCTGCTTCTTCTGCTACCCAGCACAGCTTCTTTTGTGCGTCGTGCTGTTTGTGGGAGAGAAGGCTGATGTCTTCCAGTTGCTTGGTGAAAGTCCACTGGATTCCTGTCCTCTTGCCGTCTGTAGACTGCCGCATTATCCAGTCAACGACCATCAGGAAAATTGTCGGCGATAGTAGACACCCCTGACGGACACCGGTTTGTACAGTGAAGGGCTTTGTTAGCTTCCCGTCGTGGACGACCTGGCATGTGGCATCCTCGTAGAGTTTCTGGATGATGGCAACGAACTTGGGTGGGAAGCCATAGTGGTGCATGAGTTTCCAGATGGTATCTCTGTCGACGCTGTCAAACGCCCTCTGGAAATCCACAAATACTGCGTACAGGGAGGTTTGCCACTCCACAGAGTGCTCGATGATAATTCTCATGGTGGCGATTTGGTCCGTGCATGATCTGTCTTGGCGAAATCCAACTTTTTCTCTTGGCAGAGGGTCTTGTCTAGGGCGGTCTTTAGTCTCTCTAGCATGATCTTGGCCAGCACCTTCCCCGGGATGGACAGCAGCATAATCCCTCTCCAGTTGTTACAGGGTGACAAGTCCCCTTTCTTCGACAGCTCCACCAGGTGGCCTCTTTTCCAGTCTTCTGGCACTCGTTCCTGCTCCAGATCTTGCTTAGGAGTGGATGCAACATCTCTGTTGACGTCTGGATGTCTGTTTTCAGTGCTTCTGGTGGAATTTCGTCTGGACCTGCTGCTTTACCTGACTTCAGTGACTTATGGCTTTGGTAACTTCCGTCTTGGTTGGTGGGCCTGTGTTGATGTCCAGAAGCCAGTTTGGTGGTGGAATGTCTGGGTGGGACAGGTGGTGCAGGTCTATTCAGTGTCTCTTTAAAGTGCTCTGCCCAGCTGCTGCTCTCTGCTCAGCTTCTCCTGCGATTGTGTTTCCCTCCTTGTCTTTGACCGGGCGATTGCGGTTCTGGTCTTTCCAGAAAGTGTTCGAGTAATCTCATACAGCCTTTTCATGTTCTCTGTCCTGCGGCTGTTTCTGCCTCTTCTGTGAGCTCATGGATGAATTGTTTCTTGTCTTGTCTAGCACTTTTTCCTTAACTTCGTGGTTGACTTCCCAGTAGTGTGCCTGTAACTCTTGCTTGTGGTCTTGGTCTTGGGTCTGGTTGATCTGGTCTTTTAGGTGCTTCCACTCTGTGATGAAGGTCCATGTTCCAGCTTTCAGCCATTCTTTGTGTTTACGTTGCTTCTTTTTCAAGCACTTGTTCACATGTCATCTGCCAGACCTCCCTCAGGCCACACCAGTGGTCTTCGATTGTTTCTTCAGTAAATTGGTCAAGTATGCTGAATCTGTTTCTCAGTTCCAGTGTGAACTCCTCTGTTGTCACTCTCTCCTTCAGACTGTGTGCATTGTACTTATGTGATAGTTGGCCTGCTTGGTCTTTGTAGGCTTTCAATTTGGTCTTTAGCACAGCTATCACAAGGTTGTGGTCTGATGCTGCTTCTGCTGCTCGTTTCACCTTCATGTCATGTAAACTGCAGCGCCATTTCTGCCGATAGTAATGTGGTCGATTTCGTTCTGGGTCTTCACATCAGGTGAATTCCAAGTCATCTTGTGAATGTTTTTTGTGGGGGAAAACAGTGCCTCCGATGACCATGTCGTTGAAAGCACAGAATCCCACAAACAGTTCTCCATTTTCATTTTGTATTCCTGTACCGTGTATGCCCATAGTGTGCTCTCTGTCCTTGTTGTCCGTTCCCACTTTGGCATTGAGATCTCCCATGAGGATCTTAAGGTCTCTCTTCGGTACTCTATCCATGACTGTTTGGAGTTGATAGTAGAACTCCTTTTCCTCTCTGGTCTGCTACGTCTGAGGGGGTGTAGCACTGTAAGATGGTGGTTTTCCTGCCCTTTGAATTGAATCTTTGCAGTGAGAATCCTTGGTGACACTGGTTCCCAGGACAGCAGTGCTCGCGTCGCCTCGGGTGTCATCAGGAGCGCAACTCCATGCGTGTGTGGCTGGTCTTCTTCTCGTCCAGAGTAGATGATGGTGTCTCCACTTGTCAGCCTTGTTCTTCCTGTTTCTGTCCATCTAGTCTCGCACAAGCCAAGGATCTTTAGGTTGTACCTGTGCATCTCACTACTCACTTGTGCTGTTTTTCCAGTCTCGTATAGGGTTCTGATGTTCCAGGTCACTATCCTGGTCTTGGCTTTGGTCGTCAGAAGAGTTGTCGGCGCACTGGCTTCCTGAAGGCTTTCACCAGTTCGCGTCATGGGCTCTGCTAGAGAGAACTCATCCCCAACCATGTTATTTTCAGAGAATGTCATTGCGGTTTCTGTAACAAAGTTTGTTTTTTAGGACCGGGTTGTTAGCCCAATTCAAACCCCCAACCTGGAGGGCCAGTTGAGTGCTCTTTGTCTGGTCTCTACCCTTTGACCTGTCTAGCTTGGGTGGCCCTACCAGGAGACGAATCTCCCGCCAGCATAGCTCTCAGGGTCATAGAGACACGCAAGCTCCCCAACCAACGGCAAGGTTGCACTCACAGGGGAGACTTGGAGCAGTAGATAGTGACAAAGACAAGAAGAAAGAATGGTGAAAATAGAAGGAAATGATGAAGAAAGGAGAGGCATGGCGAAACAAATATACCAAGGAAGAAGAGGAGGACCAGGAGAAGGGAGAGGGGGAGGAAGAAGAAGAAGAGGAGAAGAAAGAGGAGGAGGAGGAGGAGCGAACTGAATATGAAAGATACACAGAAAGATTAGGGGACAAGGAAAAGAGTAGCAGAAGGACAAGATGGAAATTGGAGCGTAGCAAGTATGATTGTATGAGTATGAACACAAACAGATATAAATGTGAAAACAGATTAATATAGGCACATCTGCGTGGAATAATGGTTCCTGAGATGATAATCGAGATAAATAAAAGTACTGAGGGGAAAAAAAAGCAACAGATTAACATGGCCCTTTGTGGTTGGCTGGGCTGTAAGTAACCTTACCTCAGCTTGACATGTGACTGGGAGAAGAAGATTGACAGTGCATGGACCGACAGTGCGAAGAGAAACCACTGCCAGGGCACCTGACATGACGTAGAGACCAGGCCCATGCGAGTCATGAAAAGGCACCAGAAGATTCTTGAAGGACGGTAAGAAAGAATGGATTCCCACAGAAATAACGGCAGCCACTGTGGTATGTAAGCAGAAGGAGGAAATGACGAGAAGCATCACTTTCCTGTGCAGTGCACGACAGTTGACTCTCACAGAGTAGTTGTCGTCAGAGATTCATCAGCTGAAGCAGGCGGGGGAGGCGTTTGGACAGTGAATGGTAGGAAGCCATTTAGACAAACAGACCCCAAAGATCGAAATTCATGTTAGAAACAGAGGAGACCAGACCAGTGTCCACCGAGGTCAGCTTGAAAAAACACTGTTGCGTATCGCACAGCATTGGCCACTACCGTTGTCACATTGAAGGCAAGAACACACTGTCTAAACAACCTTTTCATGTAACAAGCTGCACACATCTTTGCCTTCATTCTATGTTCTTAGTGTTTTAGATTCAAGGGTATCTTTCACGTCACCCGTACCGTTTCTGGGTTTGATGGATCCATCTGCTGCCCTATCAGAGACTTGATTCTTTTTCTCAGTGGACTGAGTGGTTGGGAAAACTTTACATCGCTCGATAGGTCCATTCCTGTTGTCTTGTGTCACGTTCAGAAACTCTCTGCTCATCCTCTGTTCACCATCCTCATCGATTTTGACGTCCTTGGATTCTAGATCATGGACCACTTTTCTGTTGCCTCTTTCATGATTCTTTCCGTCAAACCTATTGTGTGGATGAGCACCATGAGTATGATCAGAACGAGGTGAAACCTCCTTTACTGTGGAGTTTCAATGTCTCCTGAAATGATGTCTTGCCACTGTCCCTGTGGTGACGATCATCCTGGACAAGGGGACTGATACAACTGGGAGTGTTCATGTCTGTGCTGGACACCAAACTAACATGCGTACCCTTCTCTGGTACTGGAAATAAAAAAAAAACATTTCATGCATTTCAAAATAGGTCCCCAAAATCAAGGGAACTAAGTCTTCCTTGACATTATGAGTTATCGCCTCTGGTGGGTTTGTCTGTTGCTGATGATTATCAAGCTGAGGTCGAGAAAAAATCATTTCCACTGTCCTTGAATTCATTCGCGTTTGATTTATGCAGACTGTGGATGTTATGTATGTTTAATGGAAAAAAAAATGGTTTTAAGCTTTTAGTATCCTTAACAGCTCCGAGGTTTGAATATGCTTGACGCATTTATGACCAGTTTGTTTTGAATGATCTCCAGGTTCACAACAAATGGCCCAACCCAGTGACTGACCTGTGCCCGTTCTGAGGCAGACATTCATACTGGCAGAGCACTCAGCCAGACAGTGTCTTATCTCACCTGTTGTTCTCCCTTTAAATAGAAAAGTATCAGCTTTTAGAGCCACAGACTGCCATCACTTATTCATCACAGAACGGCCTGTGTTTTCTTCCTGATGCTCAAATCGCCATTAATCACACTCAGAGTTTTCCTGGAATCAGGTGTGGCGTGTTATCGATTCAACAGTGGTGCCACCCCAGCGGGACAAGTCCCAGTGAGCGATATTTGGTCCTCTTCTCTGATTACTGTTGATGGCAGCTAAGCAAAACCAATTGGAATTGAAGCCAAACCATAACACACACACACACACACACACACACACACACAGACACACACACACACACACACACACACACACACACACACACACACACAGAGAGAGAGAGAGAGAGAGAGAGAGAGAGAGAGAGAGAGAGAGAGATAGTGTAAACCGTGTTGATGGTTTGGAAAGGGATCAGAAGTATATCAGGAACGATTTAAGTCTTTTCTGGAGCAGAAAAGAAAAAGTGATTATATCATGAACATCATGAACATTACCATCGACATGTTAATTTTACATTATAAGTTCACAGTAATGCCACCCCAGGGACTATCCTAGTGAGTGATATTTCTCCAGTCACTGTTGATGCCATATAGGCAAAACGGTTGGAATATACGCGAAACGATGAGAGAGAGAGAGAGAGAGAGAGAGAGAGAGAGAGAGAGAGAGAGAGAGAGAGAGAGAGAGAGAGAGAGAGAGAGAGAGAGAGAGAGATTCCGTAAGTCTTTCATCTGTAATGGCATCACTGCACACCACCAGCACTGTCCCATCTGTGATATTTCCATCACTGCACACCACCAGCACTGTCCCATCTGTGATCTTTCCATCACTGCACACCACCAGCACTGTCCCATCTGTGATATTTCCTGACAATCTAAGTGAACTCTTTTCCAGTGAACTTATCTCAGCGACACATCCACAGAAATCTTAAGTGCTATGTTTGTCAGTCGGTGCGTGTGGCTTGAGAAAGGTTAAGATAAACCGAAATATTTTTCCTGATGATCTTTCATGAGAACGAGATCTTGTGGAAACTGTGATGGTCTCGTGATGGTTAACTGTGATGGTCATCGTGATGGTTACAGTTCAAGGAATCCTATCCACGATGATGTGATCTCTCTTCTCTCTCTCTCTCTCTCTGCTCTCTCTCTCCTCTCTCTCTCCCTCTCTCTCTCTCCTCTCTCTCAAATCCTCACCCTCTCTCTCTCTCTCTCTCTCTCTACCCTCATCCTCCTCCATCGTCCCCCCTCTCCTCTCCGGTCCCCATCCTCTCCTCTTTCCTCTCGACGCCTCTCTCTCTCTCTCATCAGTGCATGGTACTCCTAATCAGTTGATATCCGTGCCATAATCAGTGACGTTGAATTGTTAAAACTGAAACAAACATTGACTGTGCAGCGTTATTTGACCTCCACTCCAGTTGCCGATGAAAAATACGAAGTGCAATTGTCTCTTGGGTGTTCTGTTTGCTCAGGGCCAACAGCACGCAACATTCACAAATGAACAGGAAGTCACTGGGCGGAGTGACTATCAGCTGACCACATACTGAATGTTTTCCGGTTTCTCTGACGAAGGAACACGCAGCCATGAGCTAATTGCTTCTTGGACTGATTATGAATGATAGGCAGGATGTGAAGAGGAATGGAGGGATTGGTGCAGAGAGAGGGGTTACCAGGGATGAAAGTCATGGTGTGGGGTGAGTGTTGGGTATGAGTGATCTGGATGACAATTCCACTTGGATGGCAGAGATTAATGAGCTGCAAATTAATTGAAGGAACTGAGAAAGCAGGGTCTTGATCTATCTATCTATCTATCTATCTATCTATCTATCTATCTATCTATCTATCTATCTATCTATCTATCTACATGCATACATAGAGAGAGAATGGAGTCGATAGAGTGCAGAGCGATAAAGAGTGTATGAGGAAACATCTCAGTTTTTAGTGAAGAATGTATGGATAGATATTTCATTCCATCAAATTATTGTCACCATGTTTACTGCATATCAAAGAGAGAGAGAGAGAGAGAGAGAGAGACAGACAGACAGACAGACAGACAGACAGACAGAGACAGACAGAGAGAGAGAGAGTCTGTCATCTATTGTGGCATCACTGAATACCTCTGTCTGTCTGTCTGCCTGTCTGTCTGTCTGTCTGTCTGTCTGTCCTCTCTCTCTCTCTCTCTCTCTCTGGTGGTGTGTGTGTGTATGTTGTGTTTGTGTGTGTGTGTGTGTGTGTGTGTGTGTGTGTGGTGTGTGTGTGTGTGTGTGTGAGTGAGTGCAAAATATCCAGCTCCAAATCAGTAAACACATCACGTGATGCCCTGTTCATCAACTGAGAACAAGCACCGCCTTCTCTGCTATATTTGACCTCCACCTCCAGTCCCCGATAGAAAATACGTAGTGCTTTGTCTCTCGGGCATTGTGTTTGCTCAGAGCCAACAGCACGGACTTTTGCAAATTAACAGAGAACACGACCGAGGGGAATGAATATCAGCTGACCACTGACCTGGATGTTTTTCCAGTTTCTGACAGAAAAGAGGGATGGTGTCCGAGAGAGGGTTTAACAGGGACCAGAGTCATAGAAAAACGGAGTGTTGATATGAGCGATGTAGATGACAGGTTCTTGGGTGGCAGAATTAATGAGACAGCAATTCAATTGATGGAACCGAAAAAGCAGGGATTTGAGAGAGAGAGAGAGAGAGAGAGAGAGAGAGAGAAGCGAGAGAGAGAGAGAAGAGAGAGAGAGAGAGAGAGAGAACTTTAAAGCATGTGCAACAGTCCTGCATTTCCGTCTGTCTTCAGTCAGTAACAGGATGTCCATTTCAAACGTTTTGATGTAGCTCTGCAACAGTTCGGACTCTCGTGCATGAGAAAATCATAGTTGTCCTTTCAGGCCTCTGTTTACAGCAAAACCTCCCCAGTTACATGAACCTTCTCTTTTCATAGCTTGCATTGTTTTGATCAGCCTGTTAAACCTTGATTGCCAAAGGTCTGGATCAGGTAGGACACGGGAACCTGTGCTGACTCCGTCATGTATTATCAGACAGACTGTTCATTGATGAGGTTGTCTTCTTTCCCTTGGTAAAGGTTGCACAGAACGGTCCTTGCCTTTTTTTTTCAGGAGAGTGTGTAGCATGGAGCGAGGTCTCTTCAAAGAAGTTACACAGCTAAAGCGTGGCGGCAGGTTGTTCCAGAGTGATCTGGTAGGTCAAGGCGCATCAGGGCATTACAGGCCGTTTAGTTTAGTTTAGTCACCATGTGGGTTCAAGCAGTAGGGGCGTGTGTGAGTGTGTGGGTGTAACTGTGTGTCCAGTATGCACTCTTGTTTGTAGGTGCATGGTACTTATTGCAGTATCTATCTTCTTATCAGTGTCATTTTATGTTTTTTTTTCTCTATTTTCTTTTCTGTATTTATAAGCGCGTAGGGCTTTTGTAAGATTAAGCGCCATACATAATCATTATTACTATCATTATTTGCATATATGTGTACCCATAATGAACTTGAAATATAATTCAGAACGAAAGTAAGTACGAAGAGTACAAGAAACTAAAAAAGCAAAAGAGTTCAAAGTCTTTTTCACAGTCTTAAGGTAAGGAATAACATCTCTTTCTTTATGAAAAAAAAAAAATTGCAACATGCTGTTCAACATTGTCATTATCATGACATAGTTGCATACTAGGCTCACTGTCACTAACATTACATAAAGCTGTCTTCGTGTTTAAAAATCGCCAAACTCCACAAAGGGAAGGTTTTGTGTATGTTGCGTAAAAAACGAAAAAAACATACTTTTTGTATGTTTACTGACATTTTTTACGTCAAGACGCATTTAGGATATTCTCATAAGAGGATCTGTTCAGTATTTTCTGGTCTGTATATCAGCTCAGCATTTGCCAGACAGGCTTTGGCCATGGACAGCTGAATACAAAATCTATTTCATGTTGAATTGTAGAGGCTGACTGTGTTGAATGTCATTGTGAAAGAGTGATCGAAGCCAATCATGCAGAAATAAACAGAGCTGATTGACATAACCCTTTTGTGATTTGATTAGACGTACATATGTACTGTTGTACGTGTGTGTGTGGTGTGGTTGTGTGTGTATGTGTGGTGTGTGTGTGTGTGGTGTGTGGTGTGGTGTGTTTGTGTGTGGGTGTGTGTGTGTGTTGTGTGTGTGTGTGTGTTTATGTGTGTGTAAGAAACCATTGCCCACCTGTACTAAGCTGCATCCATTTTTGTTTGCAAATATATGTGGGAGGAAGAGGCCAATCTCTCTCTCCGCCTCCTGCTCTCTCTCCCCTCCTTTCCTCCTCTCTCCGTTCCTGCTCTCTCCCCCCTCTAGTCCGTCTGGTCTGCAAATCTCTCTCCTCTCGTCTCTCTCTCTCGCTCTCTCGTCCTCGGTCCTCTCAGCTCCTCTATCCACTCTCACTCCTCTCCTCTTCTCTCTCTCTCTCATCTTGCGTTGCACGCACCAGCTCCGAAATACACATACGTACAGACTTTTTTCAGTGAAGTTTAGTTTTTCTCCTAAAAGAAATCCAAATTCGAGTAATATCCCCCCTCCAATCAAATACACACGAAACACAGCAAAAGAAGCAAAAAGCAGTAAGGATCATCGCTGTAACAATAAACGCTTCTAACTAAACAATAGAGAGATGGAAGATAAAAAATAGAAGAGAGAGAGAGAGAGAGAGAGAGAGAGAGAGAGAGAGCAGAGAGAGAAGAGAGAGAGAGGAGAGAGAGAGACGAGAGAGAGAGAGCAGAGAATCACATAGGATGAATTGAAGTACTTTGACACTTGGCAGTGAAAGGATTGTCAAAACGTTGATTGCACAGTAGTACCAATACGTGAGTAATGCTATCGTTTGAAGTGTTACAAACAGTACAAACGATTGTCCATAACATCCATTCCCTTCTGTGCAACATTAGGACCATGGCACCTATTCATTGGAATCATTTTGTTTATTACGTAGACAAAATTTTGGTCAGATGACAAAAAAAAAAAGAAGAAATCTGTTAGAACACTCAATACTTATTTTTGCATCTCCTTTGGCGCACTTTTTTACTCTCCCCAAACGGAACGTTTTAAACGGTATGTTTATTATGCAGTTTTTTTTGACGCTTTAAAAGATGGACGATCAAACGTTTTGAAACGTAGGGGCATAGTCAAACACCGATAATTTTCAGCTGTGATGTTTACTTTTGATATTAACCTCGCCTATTGCGAGTATTATTATGTAACATTTGTTTGTGTACATGTATCTTCATATCTCGCTTAATTAATCTCGGTTAGTGTCGGAGGAAAGGGAGGAGGATGTGTTCACGATAGTTCAGTGGTATTGGCTGTGTGAGACACTCTGTTCACGACAGTTCGATGATATTGGCTGTAGTGACACTCTTTTGACGACAGCTCAGTGGTATTGGCTATGGAGAACACTCTGGTGGACAATAGTTCAGCGGTGCTGGCTGTGGCGACACTCTGTTGACGATAGTTCGGTGGTATTGGTACTAGTATGGTGACACTCTGTTGACGATAGTCTGCGGTGGTGGTATTGGCTTATGGTGACACTCTGTTGACGATAGTTTCGGTGGTTTTTTGGCTATGGCGAAACACTCTGTTTTGACGATAGCTCAGAGATAAGTTGGCTATGGGACACTCTGTTGACGATAGCTCAGAGGCACGGTATTGGCTGTGGCGACACTCTGTTGACGACAGCTCAGTGATATTGGCTTTTGGAAACAGGGACACACAACAGCAGCATTCCAGATCAGCCTTTCCAACAGGTTCCAGCCGCTACAAGAGCTGATAGAAGACGGTGAGACGGACATCGAGAACACAGTGGGGAACACTGCAAAAAAGCTCTGGCATGACACATGTGAAGAGATCCTTGGCAAGGAAAGAAGAAGACCCAACCACAAGGAATGGATCTCTGCCACAACACCATCCACAAGCTGGAAACAAGGAGAGGCAGAGAGAGAAAACTAAACACTACGCTGAAACACCGAGACCGAACAAGAGCAGCTAAGGCAAAAGGCACAGGAAGAACAGCACACACAGCAGACACAGAGAAGTAAAGAGGGGCACATCAAGAAAGACAAGAGAGGGACTACTTTGACGACACTGGCCAGGACAAGCAGAGGCAGAGGCAGCCGCCGGACAAGGGGAACCTGAAGGACCTGTACCTGGTGACCAAAGAAGCTGACAGGCAAGTTCCAGCAGACAGACCAGCCAGTGAAAGGACAAGAATGGAAACCCACTGACAACAACCGAGGAACAGCTGAAACGATGGGGCAGAACACTTCAGGGAGCTGCTGAAGAACCGCCCCGCCCCTGACGCACACACCAACCACATCCCACCCACAGAGACAGAACTGCCCCATCAGCTGCGACAAACCCTCAAAGGCAGAGATCAAGAAGGCCATCATGACTCTGAAAAAATGGGAAGGCTGCAGGGGCCGGACGAAATATACCAGCAGAAGCCATCAAAGCAGACACAGAGACAACAGCTGCTGTCAACATGCTATATACAGCCTCTTCAGCAAGGATCTGGGAGAAGGAGGAGGTACCGGCCCAGTGGAAAGAAGGAATCATCATCAAGCTGCCAAAGAAAGGAGACCCTCAGGGACTGCAGCAAATCTACCGAGGGATCATGCTCCTGTCAACGCCAGGCAAGGTTCTCAACAGGGTTCTACTGGAGAGGATGAAAAGGAGGCTGTGTCGACCCCAAGCTCCGAGACCAGCAGGCAGGCTTCCGGCGCGGAACAAATCATGTGCCGACCAGATCGCCAGCCTGCGCATCATTGTGGAGCAGTCCTCGCTGGAGTGGAACTCCCCCCCTCTCATACATCAACGTCATAGATTATGAGAAGGCCTTCGACAGTGTGGACAGAGAGACGCTGTGGAAGCTGCTGAGGCAATTACGGAGTCCCCGAGAAGATCCCATCCCCCCCTCATCCAGTGCACCTACCAGGACATGAACTGCAGGATTGCCCACGCCGTGCCAGCTGTCCGAAAGTTTCGAGGTGAAGACTGGAGTTCGGCAGGGGTGTGCTGCTGTCGCCGTTCCTCTTCCTCCTGGTCATTGACTGTATCATGAAAGACCACTACAACACCAGGCAGGAACAACGGTATACAGTGGACAC
>JADBJO010022546.1:25000-27769 GCA_016801955.1 Conus betulinus | reverse complement strand
TCAAATTTTCTATCTGAGAACAAACAAACGCTTGTCTGTTCACAAGTCATTCTGAGAGCAAACAAACACACGTTGTCTGTTCGCAGACAAACATGTCGGTCTGAGAACAAAGTAACACTTGTCTGTTCGCAGGACAACATGAACGCATGTCTGTCACAAGTCATTCTGAGAGCAAAGAAATTACTGGTCACAAGTCAATCTGAGGACAATGAAACACTGGTCACCAGTCAATCTGAGGACAATGAAACACTGGTTACAAGTCAATCTGAGGACAATGAAACACTGGTCACAAGTCATTCTGAGGGACAATGAAACACTGTTCAGAAGTGCAGAGTGCAGCCCTGTCATGTAGTCTCAGACCGAATTGGAAATCCATAGCATAGCGGTATCGGCAAATTCATGAGGGCGGTCTTTGGACAGATTTAGTGGCGCCCCTCCGGAGGGAGAGGTCACTCACGCCGGCTCCGTGACTAAGCAATTATTGTCGTCAGTAGGGAGCTTAGTAGGTGGTGTCCTGTGTATGTTGGATCGGAACAGACACAAAGTGTTGTGGACTTTGAAAGATGGATAGTAGACATGCTGTCTGACCTGAGAAGTCCCAGTGTGGGAGGATAGCCAGGGCCCGTGCGGTCGGATCCCAGAAAGAGGAAGCTGAAGGTGCGTGGAGTTTCTGTGGTGAGGACCTGAAAGTGAAGTTGTCCCTCTCCTTCGCTGGCATCCAGCACTGGCACCCCGTCCTCCTGGGATTCAAAAGCTGTCGCCGGCTATCCGCATTTCACCTAGTTTGTGCATGTAGATGAATCATGTAAGCTGACTATGCATACACACACACCACACATACACACACATGCGCGCGTGCACACTTACACACACACACACACACACACACACACACACACACACACACACACACACACATACCATATATATATAATATATATATATATATATATATATATATATATATATATATATATATATAAAGTCCGTGTTTTTTGAAAAAGAAACGCAGCCCCATGCTAGAACATAGATCGTGTTCTACTGAGGCCCGCCATTGTTAAAACGTTTTGGTCTTCGTTACGTCTCCTGGCATACATATTTATTTGAGTACCCAGTTCAATCTGACTTATATAGCTTAACATCGTTCTGTTTCACTGAATGAGTGTCATCCTGTGTCTAAAATCCAGTCACTATCTCAGGTGGTTCTTCCTCTTTACTTCACATATATATACTTTCCCCTGATAACACTCTTGAACACTCTACCTGCACTAAAACACACCACACATAGAAAAATCCATACGTTTTTATCGTTGAAGTCAGGATTTATTTTCAGAGTTCTCAACGATTGTTTCTATGATGATAACGAAATTTGGCGTCCTCTTCCAGCGTCACATGTGCTGGTCTACCCAAGCCTGGGTCTGTGTGTTTGCCATTGGTCTCATTCATAGTTATCCACTTGAAATCGCTGTACGTCTCTCGTCTGCAATATCTTGAAATTTACCCCCTCCCCTCCCTCCTCTCCCCTCCCCTCCCTCCTTCTCTATTCTGCTCAGAGTGGAAAGACAGCCCAGTTTGGTACAAATTCTGTAACGTCGGATGCCCTGTCCTTGACCTTCTTACTGTCTCTAATCAAACAGACTGTACAGACAGATGACATTTTCTCTTGAATATATGAACTCAGATTGTGACTCAGATGAATATAATGAATCTGCATATATCTTTAGTTGGGCTATGTGCATTGTGTTATAAACAAAAAAATCAGGCCATCACACTGGAAAGAAAACTCAATCAGAAAAAAAAAAATTGAGAGAAGAGACGGTTTTCATATACGGGGGATTAGGAAAGAGGAAAGGCTACGTTTGAAAATTAAATTACAGACAGACTACGAATGTTACAACAACTGCATTTTGTAAACAAAAAGATCCCAATACTTGAGCAAAACTTTAGAGGAATCTTTTTTAACGACTGCTCAGCTACTTTTAACTTCATTCCTCATAAGGTGATAAAGACTTTGGGTACAAAAGAATTTTCTAGACTGAATTTTCCCAGTTCCAAAATTACTTTAGTTTAATCAGTTCTGTGTCACATTTCTGTGTAGAACAGCTGTCATGGAGTAACCGCAGTCTGCTTCTGTCAATTTCTTGGAGTTACCCGTGCTACATCATCGTCAGCTGACCTGGGAAAACTAACTCGTAGAAAAAAAAAAAAAAAAAAAAAAAAAAAGACATAGACTCTGACTATTCTTGAGACGGTTTGCAGAAGGAAATAAATTTCTACACATTGTTTCGTGTATATGAACCAGCGAAACCACCACGACCCTCATTTTAATCGACAAGTGAACGGTGAAACTCGGCTTTAAAAACACTTTGACTCACATCGTAGATGATGTGGGAAAGAAAACATTCACACTCACCTGCCACGTCAAATTGTTGTACGCAACCATGACCACTTACAAAAAAGACACCAAAAGCATTTTAAAAAATGAGCGCAGAGTATTCAACCGTACCTAAAGAAGAAAAAAACTTCTGGGTGTACGATTTATTATCTATGTTTGCGTTATATATTGTGCAGCCCTGTTCATATATTCTCTTCCGACGTAATTTACTGTCTTCTTCGCTTCTTTCTTTGTTTTTTCTTTAAATGTCTGCCATCATTCTTCTGATGGCTCTGAGGGTTTCAGTCGTGATTCAGGGAAGCCATGGCTACCCAGGAGAACAACATCAAGCGATATGGGGTCAGGTAATGAGTAGAAAAGGGAGGGTGATTGGA
>JADBJO010022546.1:5000-7500 GCA_016801955.1 Conus betulinus | reverse complement strand
GAACAGAAAGATTTTTTTTTATTATTATTTTATTAACAGCTCGTTCACATGTCCGTATTTTTTTTTATGTTATTTTATTAACAGCTCGTTCACATGTCTGGGTCTTCCGCTAGATTTGTCTGGCATATGTAAAGTTAACCAGCTGATCAGCCCAGATCACTCTGATTCTGCAAAGAAATTACAGCTGTCAGAAGAGTAATGAAACTACTAACTCACCCAGCTCCTCAAACAGTGGTGCATTCATCTCTCCCTTCCCCCATCTCTGTTCCAACCCCCTCCTCCCCCCCCCACCCATCACCCTCCCTATTTCTGCTGTCCCCTCCCTCTGTTTTTTCATCCTATTAACAGTCAAGACACAACAGCAGCGGCCTGACACCTACTATAACGCCAGTGCCGCCTGAAGCAGATAAACACTCATTCCAAATTATTGTAGCTAAGTTTTCTTCTTTTTTTTCGACTCTTACTTACTCTTTCCACATATACACACCTCACTCACTCTACTCGTCCTCGCTCCTTCTTTCCCTGTCTTCCCCACTTCCAGCCCTCTCCTCACCCCATCCATCCTAGCTCCCATCTGCTCTCATGATTGCCATCATCCTCTCTGGCATTTTAGACTGAGAGTTTATGAGTTAATGCCGATGTGTCCAAAATGTGCGTCATCAACGACAAATGATGGAACACCTAACGTCTTATTATAACATACGTGACGTCTTATCTTAGCTGATGCATTTGTTTCACATTCTTCGCCATCAGTGCCAACTTTCCATCCTTTCGGCAACAACGTAACCGTTACGATATATTCCTATAGCTTTTGCAAAGATGTGTTATTGTTAACGATTAACACTGTTCAACCTGCTAACTGTATGTGGCATCAGCAGCCTGATTCACCATGAATCGTGAAGTTCTCTCTTGTCTTACTGAACAGTCTGCTAGGACATCCGAGTGCGACCTGTGTCGGTCCTATTTTAGTGGTAAGATTATGTATAATTACACCTATATGTGGTAGATGATGTATTAAATGGTTCCATCTGAACGGATTGTAAGTTAACATTGATAGAAAATTCGCTCAAAATATCATTTGACGTGTCTTTTACTAGTGTTTGTCAGGACTGGGGGGGGAGGGGGGGGTCTATCTTTTGGTAATAAAGGTAACATTTGCGTGTATTCACTGTTCGTAGTACTTGGATAAACTCGGAAACCTCATTTTTGAAGGAAAGTTACATTATCTGTTTTGTGGGCTTCGAGTCTAATGTGTGATAGCTGAACAGGTGCCACAAGTAACACGAGTTTGGAGTTATGCACATGCAATTTTCCACCAAGTGAGCAAAAGCTGCCGTTACTATATAGTCTAAACAGTAAAAAAGAAAATTAACAAAGAGGAGAAGAGCGATACAAGTTACAAAGGAAACCATTTCTGATTATGTACTTCGATTACACCCCCACCCCACCCCCTCTTCCTTTTGCACCGTAGGTAGTACTGTCTTCTTAATCCTTTGTTCACGCGCCTCTGAACAATCAGTGGCCTGTCTCGACCTCGGCAGGCTGTTGGGCCTTTTCAGCAGACAATTCAAGTACACGGACGAACGGGGTAGACATTATTTGGCAACGCAATGGGGGTTTTACTTCCTGGTGTAAGGAGAGCTGATTGTTATAAAGTATGTAAAAAGCCAACAACTACGCAGACGTACAGGCACATAGACGCACAGTTTCACGCATATATTCACGATAGTCTCTTTCTCCTTGCGATCTTTGATTACGAGCTCGAATCATAACTCTCTCTCTCTCTCTCTCTCTCTCTCTCTCTCTCTCTCTCTCTCTCTCTCTCTCTCTCTCTCTCTCGTAAGCGTATGTCAGATTTAGAAAGATGGTGAACACAAATGTATCTTCAAACGTACTCGCGCGTGTGTGTGTGTGTGTGTGTGTGTGTGTGTGTGTGTGTGTGTGTGTGTGTGTGTGTGTTCATGCGTGTGTGCGTGCGTGCATACGTGCGTGCGTGTGTGTGTGTGTGTGGGGGGGGGGGGGGGGGGGCGGGAGGGGGGTGTACGTGTGCGTGCATGCGTGCGTGTGCGTGGTTTCATGCGTGCTTGCGTGCGTGCGTGCGTGCGTGGTGTGTCTGTGTGTGTGTGTGTGTGTGTGTGTGTGTGTGTGTGAACCAGGCGATCAGATAATACTTACCATGTCGTTTTCCAGTCTGTTGCTGCCAAAGTTGACAATGTCACCTTCAAGTGACAACGTCACCGTCACAAAGTTGGGAATGTCACCGTTTTCACATTAAAAACACCCAGGATTTCCTCACATGCAAACAGAGATCATGCTCAATCCACTGTCACGACCGAATAGACTGCACTTATGTTTTCAAACCATGCACAGACCTATGGAGCTTGGATTTGAGAGCGCCATTTCCCCACACACACTCACTCACTCACATGCAACGCCAGTGTAACAAACACAAGCTGAGAGCGAGGACAATGGAAATGCTTGCGGTGTCGTGTGCCTCTAA
>JADBJO010022545.1:25000-27773 GCA_016801955.1 Conus betulinus | reverse complement strand
ATCTGAAATGTTTCATTTAGTGCACAACATTCTATACAAACAAGAGTACAACATCAAAAATAATAAATGTCTGATCGACAGATCAACATCAGAGATCAGTAAAAACCAAAACTTTCATTCAAAAATCAGAATACCATGCATCCACTATTGAAAACGTCTGATCCATGTCTGAACACCATGACGAACAGGGTCACACTTCATGCTTGACATATTTTCAAAAGCTCTGACAAACGCTCCAAACACACAGGTAAACACTTAACCACCACGAAGTCATGACTTCAACACTGACAAAACCAACATCCAAGATCGAAGCACAGGTCCCAAACACTCACAAAACAAACACCCATGATCGGTGGAGATTCACACACACTCAGAAAAAAAAACAACCCGGGATCAGATGACTGATGTCCTCCATCACGAGGCTACAGGTTTCTTCCTTTTCTACCTCCTTGTGTTGGAGGAAGCCATCTTTTTCTTCCTCCTTCAGTCGTTCTTCTTCTCCTCCCGCCCCTTGGCCTTCATGCAGCATCCCTTCTCTCCTTCTTCGCATTCCTTCTTGGTTTCCCCGTCTTCCTTTTCTCCACCAGTGGTCTCTGCCGTGTTGCCGTCGGAGGACGTTTCCGCAGGCTTCTGTCCGTTTTCTTTTCCATCAGGTGAAGTTTTCTTCTCGGCCGTTGCTGGGGCTGCAGCAGACGCATGAAAATGAGCGTAATCCTGGGCATAGAAATAAGCAGGCATGCGTTACCCATAAAACAAACAGAGCTCAAGGAGACCTCACTTCCGATTACTGTTTTCGTGTCCACATCTGTGGTGAGTTTGGGTCAAAGCTGCCAGTCCTGGCAGTACTTAATAGGGACTGTTGTTGGGACAAATCTTTAAAAAAAAAAAAGTTTAAGTTCTATATCCGCCAAAACATCAACAAACGAGTTACAAGACAAAACACAACGCGTTTCGACCTCTTCAAACAACACTCAAGACAAGAAAAACGAAGAACAAGCAGTCACTTAACTCATCAAATTTGGTTGGACAGACCACACGCCACTCTCCAAAAAGGCAGCTCACTCATTCTCGTCCCATGACCATGCCATGACCGTTGTCAGTACTGGGGTTTAGAAGGCCGTGTCCTGCTCATGGCATTCTCTAAGTCATTTGAATGGGAAATGAACACTTCCAACCTAACGAGTCTTGGATAGATGGGGACTCATCAGCAGCGGTCTGCAGCCCATCCAGCAGAAGGGAAACTGATCCCCCCCCCCCCCCCCCTCCCCCACCCGAGTGTATGAGCGGTAGGAGAACCTTCCACAGGATCAATTTTTGTCCAGCTCCTGCTATGATTCCACTCACCACTGAGCAAGGCAGGAAGCGCCCTTCATCCTTGGCCAGGAATCTTCCCTGGAGACAGGTATCTCACACAAAACGACTGCATTTGCTGGAACCATGCCACGCATAGCAACATCTGCTCCTGCGGGATTCTGAGCGCCTGTAGGTGAGAGAGTTGGGGAGGAGACTGCACGCTGCCTCTCTTCACTTAAAAAAAAAAAAAAATCCCCTTTTACTTTTCAGGCGAACAGGTTCGCTACACTCTCCCTCCTGCAATGTCTGTGGTCAACAGTATGCCTTTCTTTATTCCTGCATAGGGCATTCCTGCTGCTGACCTATCTGTCTGCCCACCTGTCTGTCAAACCAACAGGAGAGTCCATCCCGCATACGCTGGATCAAAGCAGGCTTCATTTCACACCACTGATGTGACTCAATACCAGCCCTGGGCTGTGTCTCCTCCGACAGGTGTCCGCATGAGGGCTTAGTATTGACTTTTACTGCTGGTGCTGAGGCCTCAAAGGCGGATATGGGGGGTGGCTGTGAATTGGGCAGCAGGAATGAACGATGTGGGAATAATACCAAGAGACAGGAAGAAAAAAAAAAAAAGGAAAAGACAAGACACGCACACACTGACAAAGAAGAAAAGTGCATGCAATCATAACTGAGACTAAGAAAGTAGAATATGTCAGAAAAAGGGGAGAAATCGACAGAAAAAATGTTCGAAAAGAAAGAAAGAAATGAACAGGAAAAAAAGAAAGGAACAGAAAGGAAAAAGAAAGTGAAGAAATTAAAAAGTTAATTTAAAAAAAAAAAAAAATGAAATGAACAACAACAAAAAAATGCAAAAGTAATCCAAGATCACAATACACAAAAATAAATGGACAACAAACGACTGAACAGACATTTATTCAACACTCGAGAAAGAGTTGGTTCGCTTTATTGGCTGAATTTACAGCCCGAGTATTCAGAAAATGCAAGCTACGAACAAGACAGATAGACTGGGTGAAGATGGTGAAGCCAGTAGGAAAGACAACTGCTTAACAAAAACGTTTCATCCACAATTATCCCCCTTTATTCAGCATTTCCACAATTCCTCTTCAGATGAATACGAAGGTAATTTCTTTCATATTACGCGTTTCTAAAAAATCACTCTGATTTTTATCTTTTGTCTCTAACAGCACACATTAACTATGCGTCCAAACACTAAATCATTCCAACCATCTCCCCCCCCCCCCCCCCCCCCCCCCCACACACACACACACACACACATTTCAATGGACAAGAATGCAGTGAAATAACAAAATACCCCAAGATATGGACTGCAACAACACATTCAGACATGTTGTAAAATGACCAGCCTTTATGGCATAACCGAGGAATTTGCTTTTCATCCCGCCTCTGTATTTAAGTCTTCCTTAATCCAATTCTAATAAAGCAAGCTAATATCTACTGT
>JADBJO010022545.1:12500-17500 GCA_016801955.1 Conus betulinus | reverse complement strand
TGATATCTTTCAGGCTGACCAAACCGGTCCACATTGAGGTTGCCAAATCATACGAGACGAGACAAAGAAAGACGGACAGAATGAAACAACCACGCTAAGAGAGACAGACAGAATGAAACAACCACGCAAAGAAAGACAGACAGAATGAAAAAAAAAACACGCAAAGAAAGACAGACAGAATGACACAACCACGCAAAGAAGGAAAGATATGGAAAAAAAACGCAAAGCAAAGAAAGACAAACAAACAAAAAAACAAAGACAAAGAATAAACAAAAAACAATAGCAAAGAAGAAAGAAGGAAAAAACAACCACGCAAAGAAAAACAGACAGAAACAACCACGCAAAAAACACAGAATAAAAGAACCACGAAAGAACAGTAAATAAAACCAATATGCAACAAAAGAAAAAAAAACAACCACGCAAAAAGAGAGACAGAAAGAAAACAATACGCAAAGAAACAATAAAACAACCACGCAAAGAGAAAGACAGACAGTATGAAAAAACCACCAATACGAAAGACAGAATAAAACACAACCACGAAAAGAGAGACAGTATAAACAACCATGTAATAAAACTAATATGCAAAGAAAGAATAAAACACAACTACGCAAAGAGAGACAGACAGAATAAAACTAATACAACAAAAGACAGAAAGAATAAAACAACCACGCAAAGAGAGACAGACAGAATGAAACAACCACAAAAAGAAAGAGAGACAGACAGAATGAAACAACCACGCAAAGAAAGACAGACAGTATGAAACAACCATGTAACTAAAGACAGACAGAATGAAACAACCACACAAAGAAAGACAGAGAGAATAAAACAACCATGTAACTAAAGACAGACAGAATGAAACAACCACGCAAAGAAAGACAGACAGAATAAAACAATCATGTAACTAGAGACAGACAAATGAAAACAACCACACAAAGAAAGACAGACAGAATAAAACAACCATGTAACTAAAGACAGACGGAATGAAACAACCACACAAAGAAAGACAGACAGAATAAAACAACTATGTAACTAAAGACAGACAGAATGAAACAACCACACAAAGAAAGACAGAATAAAACAACCATGTAACTAAAGACAGACAGAATGAAACAACCACGCAAAGACAGACAGAATAAAAACAACCATGTAACTAAAGACAGACAGAATGAAACAACCACACAAAGAAAGACAGAATAAAAACCATGTGACTAAAGACAGACAGAATGAAACAACCACGCAAAGAAAGACAGACAGAATAAAACAACCACGCAAAGAAAGATAGAAAAAATGAAACAACAACGCAAAGAAAGACAGACAGAATGAAACAATAACGCAAAGACAGAATGAAACAACCACGAAAAGAGAGACAGACAGAATGAAACAACCACGAAAAGAAAGACAGACAGAATGAAACAACCACGAAAAGATAGAATAAAACAACCACGCAAAGAAAGACAGAGAGAATGAAATAATCATAGATAGAATAAAACAACCACGCAAAGAAAGACAGAGAGAGTGAAACAACCACGCCAAGAAAGACAGAATGAAACAACCACGCAAAGAAAGACAGAGAGAATGAAACAACCGCGCCAAGAAAGACAGAATGAAACAACCACGCAAAGAAAGACAGAGAGAATGAAACAACCACGCAAAGAAAGACAGAGAGAGAAAACAACCACGCAAAGAAATCACAGAGAGAAAGAAATAACAGCATAGGAAGACAAACGACAAATTGGGAACACACACACACACACACACACACACACACACACACACACACACACAGAGACAGAGAGAGAGAGAGAGAGAGAGAGACTGTGGGACAGAACAACATAAAGAACACAACGAAAGAAAAGAAAAGAAACGGACAGTGGAGACAAAGCCACATGGTAGGACACGGAAACATCAGGCCCAGCAGGAGAGGTAACTCCTCCACACCACACGGGACGCTGTGGACACTCAGCCAGGCTGACAGCCTAGTCTGCCCAGAGGCCATTCAGAAGTCCAACAGTGTTGTTTGGGGGAGGGTCCCACTCCACGCTCATGACCACACTGAGACAGAGGTCAGGTCTGAAATGTCCACGGTGCTCGTGGCGAGCCGTGACAAAAGGTAAAGAGACATAGCCCTTTCTAAAAGAGGCTGAATATCTTGTTCTTTGCTCTCACCCCCGCCCCCTACAACCTTTCCCCCATCCCTACAAATCCTTGAGAATGAGGGTAAAAGTATTTTTGTGTGGGTAAATCATCTCTCTGTCAACGTCCCCCCCCCCCCCCCCCCCCCCCCCCCCCCCCCCCCCCCCATCCCCCATGCTTTCTGTTCTTTCACTTTTTCTTTCTCTTTTTCTCTTTCTTAACACCTTTCGTCCTTTATGTTTGTTTTCTTGTACTCCCAGGTCTTATAGAACAGGGAGTACTTTAGAATGGGAACGAAGAAATGCTGTCTATCTGTCTCTGTGTGTGTGTGTCCATGGTCAAAATGTGTTCCACTCGCTCCAGACAAAACTACTGGGCCGATCTTTCTGAAAATTTGTAGGTATGTTCATTATGGGCCATGGATGATGCCCGATGTTTTAGTTTACCGCTATAGCCGTTACTAACGGCTGTAACGGCCTGTAACGGTTTTTTCTTCTTTATGGAATATCTCAGAAAGTACTTGGCCGATCTTTGTAAAAATGAGCAGGTACGTTCATTGTGGGTCAGGAATAATGCCCGATGTTTTAGTTTACCGTTATAACCGTTACTAACAGTTGTAACGGCCTGTAACGGTTTTTCTTCTTTATGGAATATCTCAGAAAGTACTAGGCCGACCTTTAATGAAATTTGCAGGTATGTTCATTATGGGTCACAGATGATGCCCGATGTTTAAGTTTACCACGTTATAGCCGTTACTAACGGCTAACGGCTGTAACGGTTTTTCTTCTTTATGGAATATCTCAGAAAGTACGTGGCCGATCTTTCTGAAAATTGTGTAGGTATGTTCATTAATGGTGACGGATGATGCCCGATGTTTTAATTTACCCCCGTTATAGCCGTTACTAACGGCTTAACGGCCTGTAACGGTTTTTCTTCTTTATGGAATATCTCAGAAAGTACGTGGCCGATCTTTCTGAAAATTTGTAGGTATGTTCATTATGGGTCACGAATAATGAGCGATGTGTTTAGTTTACCCCGTTAGAGCCGTTACTAACGGCTGTAATGGCCTAACGGTTTTTCTTCTTTATGGCATATGTCAAAAAATACTTGGCCGATCTTTGTGAAAATTAGCAGGTATGTTCATTATGGGTCACAGATGATGCCCGATGTTTTAGATTGCCCCGTTATAGCCGTTACTAACGGGTTTTAACGGCCTGTAACAGTTTTTCTTCTTTATGGAATATCTCAGAAAGTACTTGGCCGATCTTTGTGAAAATTAGCAGGTATGTTTCACTATGGCTTACAGGTGATGCCCGATGTTTTAGTTTACCGTTATAGCCGTTACTAACGGCTATATCGGCTCATAATGGTTTTTTCTTCTTTATCGAATATCTCAGAAAGTACTTGGCCGAACTTTCTGAAAATTTGTAGGTATGTCCATTATGGGCGACGGATGATGCCCGACGTTTTAGTTTACCGTTGTAGCCGTTACTGACGGCTGTAACGGCCCATAATAGTTTTTCTTCTTTTTTATGGAATGTCTCAGAAAGTACTTGGCCGATCTTTCTGAAAATTTGTAGTATGTTCATTATGGGTCACGGATCATGCCCGACGTTTTATTTTACCGTTATGGCCGTTACTAACGGCTATAACGACCCATAACGGTTTTTTTTTTTGGATGGAATATCTCAGAAAGTAAGTGGCCGATCTTCCTGAAAATTTGTAGGTATGTTCATTATGGGTCACAGAGATGCCCGATGTTAAGTTTACCGTTATAGCCGTTACTAACGGCCCATAATGGTTTTCTTCTTGATGGAAAATCTCAGAAAGTTCTTGGCTGATCTTTCTGAAAATTTGTATTACATTAATATCAAAACTCTCTCCTCTGTGAACGGAAATCTTCATCCGACGTTCAAGTTTTCCATGCCTAAAATTCACACATACAGCATTTTCCCCTGAGTAGAGGTGTGTGTGTGTGTGTGTGTGTGTGTGTGTGTGTTGTGTGTGTGTGTGTGTGTGTGTGTAAGACTAGAGGGGTGGAGTAGACTTTGGTGTGAGCGGAGACGAGAAGAAGGCGTCGAGGTGTGTGTGTGTGTGTGTGTGTGTGTGGGGGGGGGGGGGGGGGGGGGGGGGGGGGGGGGGGGGGGGGGGGGGATGGTAGCTGAAAACACACCACACACTACTAGTCCTCACTCACTATACTGACAGCTATACCCACTCAACACTCCTTCAGGATCAGATCCGGAACACATACTAAGAAGAAAGTAACGTTCATGGGAAAGGGCTTAAGTGAAAGGTCAAATACGCAAATCACAGATGGCACCAGTGGCGAGCGGAATGGCCTCAAGCAAAGTGCAGTGCGGCAACACCTAACCCTTCCCACTATGCTAGGTATTCCAAATGAGGTCCTAAAGCGAAAAGCATAGTATAGCTTCCGAAAGATCCCACAACAGTCATGGCCTGAAGGTTCCCCTGACGTCAGTCACCAAGGCCATTAGTAGCCTCAGGAGTCTCTCAGCGGGGGGGTCTGACTGACCCAAAGCAACCCCCCCCCCCCCCCCCCCCCCCGACCTGACCTCCTACCTCCTTTTCCACGACGAATGAGAAGCTGCCCATTCAGACATCCAGTCCCATTGTCCTCCGAGTCGCTAGGCACACGGGGGAGGGGGGGGGGGGGGGGGGGGGGGGCACGAGACAATCGTTCAAACATCACCCTCGTTCAGCAGGTGAGCCGTGAAGGAGGGGAATGAGAAGGATTTGTGCCACGCTGAGAATGATCAGGCTTGTCCATTGGTGGCCATTCGTTTGTGTTCATGTGGGCACAGGTGCATTGACGGATACAAGTATAGGATGTAAAAGGAGAGGCA
>JADBJO010022545.1:0-2500 GCA_016801955.1 Conus betulinus | reverse complement strand
GCATGAACCGCATACGTGCGCTCGCGCGCGCGCGCGCACACACACCACACAACACACATACACACACGCATGCACGCACACACGCACGCACACACACGCATACACACACGCACGCACGCACGCACACGCATACACACGCACACGCACGCGCAGACACACACACACACACACACACACACACACACACACACACACACACACACACACGGACAGACAGGGACAAAGAAGAAGAGGGCAAGGGAGAGGGAAGGGAGGGGGCAAGAAGGGGAGCGTACACAGATCAAGAGACAAAACAGAACAGACAGACAGAGCGACAGACAGAGAGAAAGATGAGGGGAGGTGAGAGGGAAGGGCGTACAAATGGTGGAAGGGGGGTGGAGATACACAAAAACGAGAGACAGACACAGACAAAGAAAGAAAAGGGACAGTGAGCGGGGAAGGGAGAGGGGAGGGGGAACCGATAAAGAAAAGTAACGCTACAGTAAGATCATATGACAACACTGTCACTGTAGAGAGTGGGTGTTTGTTTCCACGCCGTTCTCAGGGAAAAATCTGTCTCGTAGTTGACGAAACGATACTCGGAAATTTCCGTGACATTTGCGAACTTTGGAGGAGAACATTAACACAGAAGCCACGCATCTCACACCCACACACACACGGACGCACGCACGCACGCACGCACGCAACACACGCACGCACGCACAACACCACAATACATACACACACACACACACACACACACACACACACACACACACACAGGCGCGCGCGCGGTACAGAATGCAAGAGCCAGACAGGGAGAGCTGGTATGAAATGGGAGAACGGGGAACGAAGCAGACGTTAAAATTACACAGGAGGAGGGACAAAAAAGACGTGACGGTATCTCTTCCTTGGTTTCCTTCGACGTGAAGAAGAAGAAGAAGAAGGAAGAAGAAGCAAGAAGAAGAAGCAGAGAAGAACAGAAAACAAGAAAGAAGAGCAGACGAAGACGACGAGCCGAAAAAGGAAAACAGAAGAAACCCAACGCGAAGAAAGAAGAAGAAAGAAAAAGAACGAGAGGAGGAGGAGAAGGAGAAGGAGAGAAGAAGGAAGGAGGAGGAGGAGGAGGAGGAGAAAAGGATGAGGAGCAAGAGGAGGAGGAGGAGGAGCAGAAGGAGACGAAGAAGGAGGAGGAGGGGAGGAACGGAGGAAGAAGACAAAGACAGAAGAAACAGGGAGGAGGAGGAGGACTAGGAGAGAGGAGGAGGAGGGGAGGAGGAGAAGAGAAGAGGAGAGAAGGAGGAGGAGGAGGAGGAGAAGAGAAGAAGAAGAAGTAGCAGAAGAAGAGGAGGAGGAGGAGGAGAAGGAGGAGGGAGGAGGAGGAGGCAGAGAAGAAGAAGAAGAAGAAGAAGAAGAAGAAGAAGGAGAAGGAGGGGAAACTAGAAACTAGAACACCAACAAACAAACAAAAATATTCCCACTAATAATGATGATCATTCATCAGACGGTGATGATGGCGGCGGTGGTGTGATGGATGGTGAATACAGATAATGACGACAGTGTCGAGAATGGCGATGTGCCAGAAAATTCAAAGACATGGCAGAAGTCCTGCAGGGAAGAGTGATGGATGATGAGCAAAGGACCACAATGATGAACGATGACGAAGATGAAAACGATGCCGGTGATGGGAGGGGGGGGGGGGGGGGGGCGATGTGTCAGGCGGTCGTGGTGGCGGTGGAGGGGTGTGGTGTGTGTGCTGTGAAAAAGGATAAAAAAAAAAAAAGTATGACAGCATCTAAAAAAGTCTCTGCCTGGCTGTCAGTAACAGTCAATCTCTCTCCATCCCTCTTCCCCTTCTCTCTCTCTCTCTCTCTTCTCCTATCGCTCTCTCTACTCTCTCCTCTCTCTTTCTCTTCCCTATCTTCTTTCTCTCGAGCGAAGAAACATACAGGAGAGGAGAGAAAAAGTAAAACTATAGTGTGCGCGCATATGCAGGCGCGCGCATGACGTTGTGTGGTGTTGTGTGGTGTGTGTGTGTGTTGGGTGTGTGGTGTGGGTGTGTGGGTGTGTGCGTGCGTGAGTGTGTCTGTGTTCTGTGAGTGGTTGAGCGTGCGAGAATATGTGCGTGCGTGCGTGCCTGTATGCGTGCGGTGTTTCAATGTAGGGGTGTGAATGTGTGTGGGTGTTGTGCGCCGGAATTACAACCCTCCGGCTCCGTCCCCCTACGCCTAGAAGGAATTAAGCACTTTAATGTCTCGGAATTAAGTTATTTTTCACGCATTGCACAGGAAAACCCAGTTCTCAACCACTGCGCGAATTACGAAAGCGACCAAGTGAAAGGGGGGGTCGGATCGTATTTTCGGCGCTTATTGCCTTATGGGGCCGTGAAGGTGCTGTTCCCTTTTCTTGCGGCAACTCGGGGAGGGGGGGGGGGGGGCGGGGGGGGGGGGGGGGGGGGGGGTGGGGTGCTGTTTGCAAAGCAATTGTACCCCACCCACCCCCTCTCTCTCTCTCTCTTCTC